>JABFQC010002434.1:0-16174 GCA_022817085.1 Psilanteris sp. ZL-2020
CAATTATGTACACAAGTCAAAGACAGTTTTCAAAGCTTTCAAAGCTGAAAACTATTCAATTAGTTATATTCGTTAAATGGACTATTTATAGTTTTACTTATAAATAACCAAAGAAACATGTTTAAGACTCAATATGCAAATAAAGCAATGATATAAACTAAATAAAAACTAACGTTAGTTTAATAAAATATTAATAAACACCTTTACATTCTGATAATACATTTCATAAACAGTTTTATGGAAAATGCTTTATTTATCATATTAAACTAAGGTACGAAAAACTTCAAAAGTTATTAAAATTTTTATTCCTTTATTTTTGTTTTACAATTTGTATCAAAATATTTTTTCTAAATAACATTCTTTAAGAACTAGAAAATTTAACTATTACAAAGCTTTATTTATGCTATATTTTTCACAATAGAACGTTTACATTTGCTATCGTTTTATTTACGTTTATCGACGCGACGCGATTCACATTGAAACAGTACATGAACTTTAAGCTCAAGTAGACAATCCGTTTAATTACGCGCGAGGCGTTAATAGACACGATAAAGCGCCACTTCATCTTGAATCGCGGGCGCGTAAATTTCATCGAAAGAACATTAAAATATCGCCAATGCGGTTTCAAGTCGTCGCGTGTCTCGATTCAACGAAATGCACTCGCCTGTGCGAAGTCCTCATCGATTTTTGCTGCAATTAACTGGATAAGCTCGTAACTTTCATCGGGTCTGACCAAAGCTCGACTCGCACTACTCGTTGCGGTCGAAACTCGACTCGAAAATTTTCGCATTAATTCATCGACATTATAAAGACAAAGTATTGACTGGTCTCTAGAGTTTTATTGTAGTTGCGTATCTCTCCTGAAGAAAATATCGAGCGAGATTTTTTTTACGAATTTGGGACTTTTTGTTGTCAGATGAGGGCGTATGCTACAAGCACGATGCATACTACGACGCTGACTACACAAACCACAATCTTCGTCTTGTGTTTAGTTAAGAATAAAGAATTCGGAAATCTTGAAAGTATACCAGGTCTATTCGAAATTTCAGGATCTGTTATTGGACCGTGGGTTTCGGATTCCATTATGCCTCGCGTATCCATTATCTGCAATAAATTTTCGAAATTCATGTACAATTATTTGTCGTGGTGGGTGATTCCCCTAGTGTTTCTTTAATGCTGGTATATATAAAATGGCATTTTTATTATTATATATGGAGACAATTTTTTACATTGAAAATTAAAACAATACTACACATTCATCATAAAATTAAAACAAAAATACTTTTACACGAATTTTTGAAACAATATTTTTGTTCAAGTTAATCGAAATCTATAACATCCAAATATTCTATTAATTTAATAAAATATTATTTTCTTACATTTGTATTATTTTATAAATTTATTAAGCAATCTGAAATAATGTTCTAAATGTTGATATATAAAACGTTTTTCGAATAAACGAAAATACACATTTTAAATTTGATATTTCTTAATTTATATAGTTATTATTTCTTAATTTAAATAGTTAATATCAGTTCAACTGCACAACTCACGTTAATAAAAGTTCTCACGAATAAATTTAGTTTAATCAACGTAATCTAATTACTTTCTTAATTTATAGCCTCCATCTTACTTTACCTCCAATGTCGTAATAAAATAAACTGTTCTTTATCACAACACATTAGTTATATGCTAAAAAATAGAAATAAAAGCAAAGAATAAACTTCGAAAAGAAAAAAAAGAATTCGTCTGTTATGTAGACAAAAAGCGACTTATCTTAATAAAGTTAGCACAAAACTTGTCGCAAATATAACATACATCACTTATTTGAATTTATATTAAACAAATTTACTTATTTTATTCTTGCGAATAAATAATTAAGCTCGTGAACTTATTTAGAAATCTTATAAAATGTTAAAGTTATGTTATTATAATTATTATTCTTTTTATTATTATTGTAATTATACAACTAAAATTATTATCTTTGTTAAATCAATAGTTATTTTATTTTTTTTGTCAGTTTAAATTTATTCATTTAAAAATATATCTTTAACGTAAAACCATTAAAAGCAACTTTAAAAAAGTAAAAAACTTGATATCCAATTACCGTTTATTATATTCATTGAGTGTCTGTTAAGTTTCATTTCAATTATTTCCATTTTAACTAAAAATTGTAATGTGCTAAATTAGAGTTTAGTAACAAAATCATACTTGAGATCTTTGCGATGGTCTTTTCATATTTGAAACTATACTAAATGGCTTTAAACCAGTATCTTTAAAGCTCTTTGATTCTGGGTCTGGCAAACTCCTGATTGCAATATCAACTTCATCGATAACAACATCATTTGGTTCTTCCAGATTGACATTCGTGCAATAGCGCTCATTACTTTGTAACTGATCCCTTATCGTATTGCCACCTTGACTCTTCATCAAGGTCATGATTCTTTCTGGCATAAACGGCGGCGCCTCAGGCCTCAATTTCGTGGAAATTATTGTCGGCATTTTCAAGGTCGAGTCTTCTTGCTGCAAAACATTTTATGTTTTATATATGAATAAATAATATCTAAGCTAAAGTTTTAAAACGTTCTATGCAGGATAATATTTACATTCTGTCATCTATTACAAAAAGTGTAATATATTTTTGGTTATTTTTTAAATTAAATTTCATAATCCTTAATTTCATTTCTACAAATTTATTAATCAAATTATAATATTTTTAAACGTGAAATTTTGTATTGTTCATGGGTGACAGTCGATTTTATAAATTATTCTTTTAAATAAAGGCAAGATTTGTTTAAGAACAATTGAATTATCAAGTTCAATTAAATATACAATAGTTTTCGAAACTAAATTAAATAGAAAAAATATGTTTAACTATAAATTAAATAATAATCATATACATATAAATTAAATAATATTTTTAATCGGTAGCCTCAGTAAACATGATCACTGATGAAATATCAATAGAAATGATATATAATCGAAAAAGAATTTAATCATAAAAGTGATGAGGAAAACTAATTGTTTAGTTGTGTCATGATTTTTATAAAAAATTTTACTTTGTCTTTGTGTTCATTATCGTCCAAAAGTTCAACCAAAATCTTCGTCTCCTTGACATCATTATCAGATTCTATGATGACAGTATTTGGTGTGGTTGTGGTAGTTCGATTCATCAGATCTCCCATCGCGCAACAAATACAAGTTTGGTGATCTCGAAGATGGTACTACGAGTAATTACAATTTACTTTTTTTGCTATTTCGAATACGTCAAATTGTCTATCGATAGCAGATTCCAGCTACATGATTTGTTTTGAAGATAGGCACAAAAGGGAGAAAAACAATGAAATGGCAGTTAAGATGGAATGAATTTAAAAGAAATGTTTTTCTGTCGAGTCTTGTTCTTGGAATGAGGTATTTAAAAAAATGTCATCTTAAAGTAAGATAAATGTTCTTATTTTCAGTGGATTTTTCGAATATTTGAAGAAAAGAATTTTTACGGAATAAAATTCAAAAATAAAATATTATGTTTCAGGCATTTCCAGTCCTTCTAAATTTGCATGTTAAATAACAACAAACATCATTTTTATTA
Organism: Psilanteris sp. ZL-2020; assembly: GCA_022817085.1. Classification (NCBI taxonomy): domain Eukaryota; kingdom Metazoa; phylum Arthropoda; class Insecta; order Hymenoptera; family Scelionidae; genus Psilanteris; species Psilanteris sp. ZL-2020. Next base: position 3,590 of record JABFQC010002434.1, read on the forward strand.
AATTTTATTTAACTTATTCATAATATCAACACGATACAGAAAAACTTAAATGCAAAAAATAATTTAAAATGTTTTACAATATTTGAATAGCATAATTCTGAAATAAATCAAATTTACTATTACTTTTCGGTTTAAAACAGTTAAATATTTATATTTTTTTATACTTTATGGAATATTTTATTAATAAACACTCGGAAAATGGAAATAATTTAATCCTACACATGAATGCATGCATGAAATATATTTTATAAAACCTTATAAGCTTTTTCATTCATCTTCGTATACGTAATATATACGAATCAACGAGGACATTATTAAGTAAAGTAAATCTGCCTGATTTCAAAATGTTACTATATTATTTATTGTTCTCAACGATTTATGTATAAGTCATGAAACACACTATTTTAAAGCAATAATTTACATAATTTAATTTGACATTTTAAGTATTTTGATATAATACGATAATAATAACATTGATGAAACAAAATAAATTAAGTAATATTAAATTTCTAAAATATAAATGTAAAATAAAATAGTTTGTCCTCAAATGTAACGGAGGGCTCATCAATATATATAAATAATTTCTAATAAATTAAATATTTCTTTCATTAATTTATACTGGAAGTATTTTTAATTTATCCATGTTTCAATAAAAAAATCATAGTATAAAAATGGTTTAACATTCTCCATTTAAAAGTAATACTACTATCACACTTCATACAAGTAACACATTGTGTCATATTTAGCATAACTCCTGTCAAAACGTGTGAATTCACTTTCTAACGTTTATCTACTATATAAACGAAAAGTCCTCATTTAAAGGAACATTTAAATGCAAGGCGAATCGTGGTTTGAGCTAGGTTCTTTCATTCGTTTGCGTTTATATTCAATTACCGGTTTTTCTGACGCGGAAATGCGCCGCTTGCAAAAACGTTAAGCCGAAGCTGACTTTAAATCGTGCAAAGCTAAAAGTTTGTTCCGCACAAAGTAATGCCAAGCGTTAAATAACTGAAATTTCTTCGCCACCTCTGACAATAATTGCAAAAACGTACAAAATTATTGAGAGCAGAATGCCGAAAAAAAAGATCAAATAAAGTATGCTACCAAACTGGCAAATACAAAGTTACGCTGAATGCTATATTATTTTTATATTTTAATTTTTTAATCAAATTAATCGAAAAGCATTTTTATTAATAACAAAATTTATATGAATAGTAAAAATTCATACATTTCTAATTCAAATTTCTGAAAATGAAAATTCAACAAAGATTTAATTGGACTTTCAATAATGAATAAATACAAAATAATCGAACTGAATTACACGTAAGGAAAAAATGGTATTTTTATGAAATAACGATTTTTAACTCACTGCAACGTAATCAATATAAATTTATGAATGGAACAATTTCATTGAGTGCTAATAATTTGCTAAAAACAATGAATATTTAAAGTTCATAAAAATGTACTAAAATATCCAATAAAACTTAAATAAATGTATATTTAAATATTTCTTAAAAATATAATTACTGACTATAACTTCTCCTCCGTTCTAAGCCTTTGATATATCTTTGTGTTTTCGATTTTCCTTTGTCTTTAAAGGATTATTAAATTCTAGAATTTTTTTTATTCTTCTATGCATATGTACACCATATATGTAATGTATCAAGTTACTGACTTAACCTACAAATCATTGACGCATTTTTAACATTAACAGTTTTTCTTGAAATATAATATCCTGTTTATTCTTAAATTAATATAAAAATCTCAAACACACAGAAATGATAATAAATGCTAACGCGACAAAGGTTGTTAAGATTTCAATGATTCAGCGAATCAAGTTCAGAACGGTTGACTTCAAAGGACGGTTCCGGACTTTTATCGATCTCTAGCTTTATTCCATCGAAAACATTGGCGCGCTCGTTATTGTGTTTACTGAACCAATAAAAGGATCAAATGAAAAAATCTTAATAGACTTCAGACGAGACTTCGTTTCACCTTCGATGAGCTCATGCTTTGCATTTTCCAAACCTTTCGCTTTTGCAATTAATCATGCCCGTTGAACGACGATACTACTTTATTTCAAGCATAATTAGCAATGTTTTTAAAATTTACATTCATATTTAAGATTCCAAAATAAAACATTCTTCATCTTACCTACAATGCAATTTTTGTCAGAACATCATTCCACTTATTACATAGGAATTCTATTACAATGTTAATCAAGTTTGACATTATTCAAGGCACTTAAGATTTCAGCGCGTGTATGATGAATATTCAAACAATAAGTAGAACGATAAATAATTCGGAAATGAAATTCGCACACACGTTAGGTGTAATCCGAAAGCTCAATTTGCATAATGTAATTCAAAACGAGGAGAAAGCTGAAATAAAAGAAAAATAGGTAATTATAATAGAATGGTTGTAAACGTTTTGTGTCCATTTTTCAGATTAACAGTCATTGTATTTTAACATCAAATCTATTTTGTATTTGCAAGTTTGCATTTTTTATTATGAAATGGAAGAAAAATGAATTTTGAACGTTAAATAAATTAATCAGAATAACTAATTGGCGATTATTAATAAGAAATTACAATTCAGTGTACACATTTATTAAGGAATTAATCAATCTGATATAATGATAATTATAATGATTACCGGATGACAAAGATTAATTAAACGAAAATACATTGATAAGGATGAAAATACTCAAATAATGACCTAAGCGATATTAAATAACATAATTTTGCATAATAAATAAGGATAATTAATAACAAGTTCTAAATGAAATTAATATTAAATTAAAAAAATAAATTAATAAAGTCATCAATTTAAAACAATATTTAATCAAGTGACATGATTCTTCATAAACAAAAACATTGGCTACAATTTAAACAAACTAAAATTATAAACTCATTTTTCAATAATTCTGTACGAAACATTTTTCGAGAATATACCAATATGTGTCTCGATCAATTATTTTGCAGTAAAGATAACTTACTCATTTCGAACTCCAAATATCGTAAAAAACTATTTAAAACGTTCCCATTTCTTCTCTATATCCACTGTACTTCGAAAAAAAAACCTACATATTTATTATTTTAAAATCGTATTCAATTTAGCACATTTATAAGTTGAGAACATTTATAATATTTTAAACTTACTGATAAAATGTTTTAATTTCACATATGTAGGTCACAACAAAATGAAATTACAATATATTGTGTAAAATTGATTATAAAATTGGTTGGGTCATAGTGCCAAGTAAGCTTAACAAAATGTCGTCGCGAATAAAAACAAACGGTAATATAGTAATGAGACGAACGAAATGAAACAATTAAAGGGCCGAAGGTAAAAGTTGGTTGAAAGTTCGTTTGAAAAGCGCAATGAAGTAAAACAAAAACGTTAGACGAGGTCGGAATTCGAACGGGTGTGTAAACAGCTGGGTCGATAAGTCAAGTTCAGGTGCGTCCTGCTTAAACGCTGACTCTCTTTCAAATGTCCGCATTGCCGGTTCTCCTTGGCACCAGGAACCGAATAAATTGGCAACGCAAATTAGACGCGACAGTAAAAATGTGTATATTGGAATTCTTGGGCATTCGTTGATGCGCTCCAACTTATTCAATTACTTGGAATAAAAGAAGACGGGTAGATATCAAAAGAGTCGAAATGTATGAAATAAAAAGGTTTTCAAATGGATACAGGAAACGTCTGCAACAAATTTAAAGTTTTTGTTGACCAAAATTGGCCAGACTATTTGAAACGACTCTGGAGAGAATTTTAAATTGCCTGCAACGAAAAGGTATAATTGTATTTAAGATGGATCGTAAATGTTTTTGGATGTAATATTTCAGACCGTAATAATAAAGTATCGGAGAATTAAAAGTACTATTTGCAACTACCGAATCGTGTGAATAATATACACAATTATATATAAATATAAATAATTATAAGTAACCTAAATCTCTGTTTATTACATGATTAATCATTTTATATTGTATACTACTATTGTGATTATTTTTATTGCATGTTAAATGTTACTTTATTTCACAAGTTCATTTACGTATAGTTGTTCTCGTTTTTTTTTTATTATTGTACTTTTATCGCTCATTGTATTATATATTAATCATTGTGAATTGTATAAGTTTAGAAATAATGATTATGTGTTACTTCATACGAAATTATTTATTTCGAAATATAAACTATTATTTGATATTCAATAAAGGTCAAAGTTAATGAAAGCAAATGATCATAATTCCAGTAAATTTAATCGAAAGGCTCCCGTAAAATGAAAAAATATTAAATCCTAAATGAATTCTGAGCTGTACAATATACTCAATGACTAAAACATTTTAGTGTTAGTGTAAGTATTGGTAATAAATTATATTAAATATCTATACAAAATATTGAGAAACTGATTTAATATTGTAATACATGTATAAATTATAATAGAAAATTAAAATTTAAACAATAATTCTATTATTTGTATCATTTAAAATCATTATTTTAAAACCAGTTTAATAATCGTAATAGAATAATTAATGTTTATAAAAATATATTGTATATCACATAATAATAAAAATAACAATTATAAAATATAAGAAAATAATTTTATCGAGTTATATATTTTATCGTATTTTATCGAAAATATAATGATGATATCAGTATAAGATTATAGTTTAGAAAACTTATTCCAATGAAGAGCTTAGGAAAAATTATTACTGCACATTAACCCATAAAACGAGTGCAATAAAAGAGAATAACTACGATAAAAGAAATTACAAAAATAAGTAATGAAATGATAAATTAAATAAAACAGATTATGAAGTAATCAATATTATATATACATGCAATTGGCCTAAAAGAAAGTCAAAACATTGAAGAATTACAATTTATGTCTATCATTATAAGTTAATATCTTAATTAATTTTAAGCTTTAGCTTGGAAATTTGTTCAAGTAGCATTACAGTAGTATTTCATGTTACACTTGTATAGAAAGAAAGAAAGAAAAAAATATTAGATATATACATATTTCAGAAAGAAATCTGAAAACATAATACCAGATTAATTAACTTGTTTTCAAGGCTCTAAAGAATGTGGTTATACCTTTATACTACAGAATTTCAAAATTTAATATAGAAATAAAAAACCATACAAAAAACATTATTTTCTATTTCTATAAACATAGATTTATTTAACGATACGTTTGAAGACAGACGGTCATATTGTTTACGATTTAAGCCAATGTTATTGTTTATATATACGCATCGTATAAGGACAGTCCCCAAACAAATGCATATATTTAACAATAGTTTTGGGGACAGACCAGGAAAATACGGTACTAGGGCTCCCTAGGACCTCGCGTTTTGGGTTTTGCTAGATATTTATTTTGGGGGGTTGGAAGACGAAGCCCCCCGCAAACCTTTGTAAGGGTGGCCGAAGACCGCCCGATGCGCTCCGTCATATTTACGTAAAAAATTCTCTTCACCCCCGTAACTAGATGCCCAAAAAAGGCGTGTCCCCAAACCTATCGTTAAATAAATCTATGTATATTTATTTATATGTTATAATAATTATAATAATCACTCACAAATTATTTAAATTAAATTATCTTTTACATGGTTCTTTAATATATATACAAATTTTATCATGCAGAATCTTTCGTTTTTTAGTTTTGTTGTATCCAACGAATTTATTGTTTAAATCCAATGTAATATGTTTTATTTTACAAATATTGTTTAGTTTGACCTATATAAATTGCATTACAATTTTTACAAAGGATATTGTAAAAATGCATTTGTTACACATTTCATTCTTTGTGTAGCATGATGTTTTGATATATTTTCTCACAGATATTAAATATAAAAATGTTATAAATTTCCAACTTCTTGTTAATATCATATTTTAAAAATGTATTAATTAAGGACTTTTTTATATAATATATAAAATTAAATTATACATATAATTATATAATTATTACATATTTAATATTTGTAAAAAAATTATAAAAGTATATTATCATAAAAATTTAATTATTTAATTTTTCTTTGACTATAAATTGAAAATTAATGAGACTCACTTTATTCATTTTCAGTAGCCTTTTTTTAAAAATATTACCAATATATGATAAATGGCGGATAATGGGTCTTTGCAACTTGGCAACATAAAAAAATGTCCTATTAAGCACCGTTGTATATACGAAGTAGTGCTTAATGGGACGGACCAGTAAAACACGGTACTGAGGGCCCCCTAGGACCTCGTGTTTTGGGTTTGGTTAGATTTTTAAGGGAACGGGCACAGCCTCCCCCCCTTTCATCCCTTTGTGAGGAGGGCCGAAGGCCGCCCAAAAAATGAAAAAAGTTCATTTTTTGAATGTTACACTTATTTGACATTTTTTAATGTTTATACCTCCATCAAAACAAGTTTTGTCTATACACGTAAATTCGTATCATGTATACAATAATTTATTTGTACCAAAAATCTTTGTGTCAATTATGACTTCCATTCATCTCAACCTATCGTATTCTTCTATTAAACCGGCAACCTGGTTTCACTAACGATTACCAAACTCATCTTTCAAATAGATTTTAAATTTTAACATTTCAAAAGTCTCATCATGTTTATCCTTGTATTTTATTATTTATTTACCTCAATTTTTTTCTATTCTGCACAATTTTTCCCGTGCGATATTTTTCGTTTCGTTTTGATTAAAGTAAAATGAAAACTAGAAATAAAACTTTACGAAAACATCGCATAAAGAATCAGACATGGAAACTATATACATGTATATTTAATAAAGAAAAACTAAGAAATTCATTTGTTTTCTATGTTTGCAGAATCACAAATTCTGCTACTTTTCCTTTCTATATTTGACAGCGCAGGAACAAAAGTAATAATCATAAAACAAAAACTCGTATTAATATTTTTTCGTTAAGCACGTTACTATATACCACCGTGTTCTTTAAGTTCATACATCATTCTTACTTAGTACAGCTCGAACTTTAATATCGCATAATACTTTTTCCAGTCCACCCATCTTTCCTCACGATTTTCCGTGCCACACAATTTATATATATGTTCGCATCCTTCGTTTGAATTCTCGTTCGAATAATATTTCGCTTGTTAATTATGTCCTCGCTGACCATTCCCGCACTCCTTGAAATTATTTTATTATTCATATTCTGACCTCTAACCCAAGCACGTATATAGTAAAAAAAATTTCATTATACATTTTTGCACGTCTTTTTGTAATCTCAAAGTATAATAGAACACGGAAAAACTTCTTTTGCTGCGCGGTACCAATACCGGATTGTCGTTTTAAGAAATAAAATAAAAGATTTACTGCACTTTTTTGAAAGTGTTATGTTGATTGAATTATATAGTTAGAGGCAGAAATGAAAATGAAAAAAGGATATAGCATTTAAAAGCAGAATGAGTGTGATTAATTAAACTTAATGAGTCGAAAGAGGTAAAAGAACTCAATTAATTGCTATTAAATGAAATCCAGCGAACGATTGAATAATGTTATCAATTATTACAACTGTGGGACTGACTTAATTATACGGCCGAAAATGCATTCGTATACGAAGGGAAACATCGATTTTCGGTCGTGCAATAATTTCACGCTGCATAATTAAAAGACGTTCTGACCGCGCTCACATTGCATATTATAACTGACTATTAAGATCGTGAAGTATGATAGTGAGATAGTAAGGTCATGCTGCAAGACACCTAAATTTAAAATACACTTAATATAATTAAAACGTTATTTTTGTATGTATAATATTTGATTATTGTACACATTGCGAAGCACATAGCTTATAAACCAATCAAATATTTGCATATAATGCTAACTGGAAAATATACTAGTAATAAATTTCAATATCTTTACCATGCTAATAATAAAATCATTATTTTTTAATATTGCACAGAATAAAAATTCGTTTGGTATTCTTTCCACCTCTAAACTGTATTAAATTAAAAAGTAGCCAGATGTGTGTACAATAACACAAAAATTAGTTTTTGCAAACATTAACAGTCGAATTCATATTCGACGTCTACTTTTTATAAATAATAAATTTATGCATCCTTCGCTCTATTGACCTCGTTGTAGCGTAGATAATTTTTACCGTGAAGACAATACTTATATAGTAACATTTCTGAGCAATTTAATTTTATTCATATGCAATAATATATATTCATTATTAATAATGTATAGTGTCATAATCTGTTAAGTTATATATTATTATTATTATTATTATTATTTTGTGTAATTATATAATTATTACATAGTATTATTATTCAATTATAGAATGTAATAACTCAATTTAATTAAAATTATTGTAAATATTTTCGAAAGAAACAATATTCGATAATAATAATTATACGTCACCAGTGTATCGGAATATCATCAAAAGTTACAGAACCAAAGCAGAAATAATCCTTAAATTAAAAAAGCTTTTTTTCAAACTTCAAAGCATCAGATCGAAGAAACTTTGTTAAATACTGATTTATCGGTTTTCATTCAAATGCCTCTTTTTCGCACGATCACTTTGCATAACAAATTAAATGCAATTTTGATATGTGCTACTTTTTGCAAAAAGGCATGCATTACATGCAAATTCTCCAATTACTATGGTAAATTTGCGTAGCAACTGTATTTTCTATTAATCATAATGTGTATAAGGATAATTTAAAAAAATGAAATCATTAATCGGGTTCGCGAAGTATCACTTCTTCAAACTGAATGTCAAAGGTTTAGATCGTTGCCCTTTAAAAGTTCCTCTGACTTGTACATGACAAAGTGGAATGCATTAATAGTGATATCAAGCTCTAACATGTAATGCGTATATAAATAAAAATATATAAGTAATCCCGATTCGCATTTACATCAGCAGAGATTTCGACATTCTCTTGACATTTTATACTCGGCCTTGCTATAATTGTATGCAAATTATCTCTAAATGTTACAAATCCAAGCAAATATTATATGAATCAATAAAGTGAAACAGCGGTTTCTTTCAATTTGGAAAAACTGTATCTTCTAATTCAGATGGCATATAATACATCATCTGCATACAAATGAGAATATTTTTGAAAATTGTAAACACCTAATTATAAAAGAATTCCAAATTACATGAAAATGTGATCATTTTATTTTGTATAGTCAAATGACTATAATTTAAACCGACTATTCATCACTCGTTCAGCGTAATAAGAAAACTCAAATATAAATTTATATTAAACTGCAATATAATTTTTAATTTTGCTATTTTGATGATTAGTAAAAATATCGTAAGCTGTTTTCTATATTTACTTATCTAACAAAAACTTTATAATTACATTAAAACCATATTTAATTAATCCCGTTATAGAAAATATAAATTCGTTTATACTTTATAATAATTAATCAATATAAATTATAGTACAGCTTAAATATTCATAAAAAATGTTGATATTATTTACATAATGAATATAATTACACCTGTTTCGAGTGATAATTATTTGTATATATATTTACAAAGTTTCATTTTTTAATAATCAATTTGGATGGTTTATTAAAAAACAAATTATATTCAATTTATTATTATTATAAATGTATATGATATAGAAACAAATTTCAAAGAAGCGTTTGTTTAGCGTGTCTTTAAAAGTATATTTTATTGTTTACAAATGACACAATTATTGTTTATTGAATTCACAATAACAATTTACTTTACAACAGACATAGGTTAAACAATTGATGTTAGTTTTCATCCAGCTTTTATTTTCCAAAAGTCTGTTTGGTTAAAGCAAATGATAATACTTTTTTTTGTATCGTGTAAATCGCTGCTTGCGGACGATAAAATAAGTTACAATACGTTTATTCTCGTCATGAAAGCATGTACTCTTGAAAGAAGTTCATTCAATAACTTTACAACTTGCCGATTTTCTGATATAAAATTTCTGCTTTAAACCTACAATTATAACTTTGAATTTGACGTTAATTTAAAAAAAGACATTCAAAAACACATACTTGATGAATAGTTATTTTTAAATTTAAAAAACTTTTTTTTTAATTATATTATTTTGAGAATTTTAAAATTTAAAAAAATTAATTTTAATAACTTACTGTATAATTACAAACGTATAAATAAGGAGATAATAATAGATCATTCTGTTGTTTTATTTTAATTAAATGGTTTTAATAAAATGGTTTTTATTAAATAGTGAATGAAAGATTCAATAAATATTAAATACGTTTTAGAGGATATATTTTTAATTTAAATTTCCATGATCAAAAAAGCAATCACATATATGTTTCAATCAATTTAAATGTAATTGGAAAAATATAAATAATTAAGTAAACTTCTCAATAACTGTAAATTCAATAAAAAACATGAAAAATAAGTATAAAATCAACTTTTTTTTACTAAGAACGGCTTTTCATGAAATAACGTTATATTAAATATAGTACTAGTAATATCGACAATTGGCATAGTTAAAATTGAATATAAACTCTTCCAATAATTTGTCGTATAAACTTATAATATTAATGTTTCTGTAAAATAACATTCGTGTTATGTGGAATTATAAATGATTTTTTTCATTATTATAATAATTCAGTTTATATTTGGATAGTAATGTATAAATACTTTATAAGAACTATTTATTATATATGCGTTTATTAATATTTAATATTTTTTTAATTTAATTTAATATTGTTTAAAAGAAAAATACTATTTTCTCTTAACGCATTACATAATTTTGCATCTAAAGAAAATATTTCTGAATCGAAAAATAAGATATTGTATTCTCCAGAATTGCCAAGTTTCCAGCTACTAATACTATTTCAGAAATACACACATTTTATAGATAGAAAGTTGCAGGGGGTGTATACACTATTGTATATAATATTAGATTAGTTTGAACATATCCTTATAGAATTTAAGATATTAGTGATGCATTCAACCTACATATATAAAGAATGACCACCTTATTCTTTCAGTTTAATAAGTATATAGCATCGATGACGTCTATTAATGAGTGCATACAATACGTGACTTTTAAATCTAAACACGCGAGTCAATTATTTATCGTTATTATATAGAAATAAATTTGAAATATAATATATTTTAGGAGTAATTTGAAATTTGATAACAATATATATATTTTATATATTCTTTGAATAGGATTAAAAAATTGTATTTAACGTAAATTAATAAAATAATTGAAATTATATATAACTGATATATAATATATTTATTAAATAAAACAGATTTTTTTATTGTATTTGTAAAAACTGTATTCAGTTCAATAACTATAATAAATTACCATCCATACAATAATATTTGCAAAAGCATTTAAATGGATACTTAATTTATCAGCGCGTTACTGGTCAGGAGTAATTATATGACCGGTCAAGGCCGAAGAAACGAAACAAAAACGCGACCAAACCGTGAACCTCAAGTTGTTTTGGTCAAAATGGTAAGATTCGCGCGTGTCTGTCAAGTTAAAAGAAAAATTTGCTATTCAAGAGTAGCCTTGTTCAAAGACCTTCAACAACTTCGTCGTTCCTCTCGGCCAATGTAGTTCAAGGTTGATATAACTCTGTGCAGACCAACATGCAAATTTTCTCTACCTATTTTAACACGGAAATACAATCCTTATAGTTGCTCTTCGGAACTTTGATACATTTTATCCAGTCCCGTATATCTATTTAAAGTAACTGTCACTTTAAGGAATCAGGACATTTACATACGTCAATTTACTCACGAAGGAAACTGTATTGACTTAAGATTGCTGTTTCAATTCAAAGTGAATATAATATTTAATTTCACAGGATCATCTAATTTATATAAATATAAATTTGAGTTGTTCATATACAGGCAACGTGAAATTTGAATTTACACTTAGATTTGCTTTCAAAAGAAATAAATTATTATAACAAATGGAACAATTAAGGGGTTAATAAATTTACTTTGAAATCATTTGTTAAATTGAAAATTTAAACGCCAAATATACGTTTTGCATTCGAATATTCTATAATCAAAGAAATCGTGATTTTTCTGAAAACAAAATACATATAAAAACAAGAACTTCGTATATTTGACTTTAAATTTTAATTTTTAAACTATTATTGGTAATAAATTTATTATTGATTCTTCTACAAATAATTTTTTTTCCACAATTCATTTTATACTACAAGCTAAAGAAATATTTAATACACGGTACTTGCAATAGATAAACCGTGTACCTCCTCATAACGTTATTATAATCCAAAAAATATATTTATTTTACTTGACGTGAAGCAAGAAATTATTCTGGTTAGGTTATCTAAGTTGTTGGGTTGAATCAACTCTACAGATTTTCTGTAGTCTGTATATAATTTAGTGTAATAGTTACACCTTACAAAAGATATTATTTTTGTAAATAATTACGATTAGTTTGCATACAAATTTGTATATAAAAATATAAAAAAATAATTAATACAAAATAATTAAATTAGTTAAATTATTATTAATATATATTTATATATAGACTGATATTTATAGACTAAAATAAAGGTTAAGATGAAATAAAGTTTATGTGAATAATAACACTATATAC
>JABFQC010002435.1:0-16172 GCA_022817085.1 Psilanteris sp. ZL-2020
ATAATTGGTAAATATCATGATATTGTCTAATGTTTATTTACATTTTTGCTCACTTTTTCTCCTTTTATTATCTAGTTTGGTAAAATTTGTAATATTATTTTTTTCAGTGTGTAGCACATTTAAACAAATCTAGAACATGAAAATGAATATGTCTTTTTATTCAGATCATTTTAGGTTAGAATATACAATTTCACACTCTGCTTTGATAATATTGAACTAATACAAGTTTGATTGATTGTGAAAACAAAATTATATTTCAGTAAATCGAGTGTTAAAATATAATGGAATTATTATATTTGTATTATTTGTATTATTTAGTAACCAAACGACCGTTATATAACAAATTCCAAGTATAATACAAAATAGGTGATCTTTTGACTAAAATTGATATATTTTTCTCTCAATGTAGTAGATTATTAAAGTGTATCAACTATACGAATCTAGTAAATTTTCAACATATATTCGCCGGTTAGCAATATGTTTCAAGTTTAAATTGTATAACTTAAAAAAAAGTGTACGTATTTTTAATTTAAAGAGTTTATGTCACTTGTTGGAAACTATACCTTTTTGAAACCATAAAACAAAAAATATCATAAATATATAATACTTACATCATTATATTTTCCGTTGTATATTTAGCATATAAATATCATATAACAGTATATTTTCAAATATATTCTATCACAAAGGTATATGTAAAATTATTTTTCGAATACATTCGTAAATTATATATAGAAACATTTCAATCCTGACTTTAATATCTTATGATAGTATTAAAATTGTAACTCTTATATTTAGAATTTAAATCAATTTATAAGTAAACTTTAAATAGTGTATTTTTTGTTTAAATTTTACATAATTCCTATTCAACATTGATTTTAACGTAATCTGACGTTGACTTTAAAATGATTTGAGTTTTACAATACGTTATTGTATCGCACTATCTATATACTATCACTATTTCCAACATAAGCTCCAGCTACAGTTTTTGTTGCGATCGACATTTAAGTAAATCATTTTGACGTAATCAATGCAATTTGTAAATATTTTGCATTCAAGCAATAAGATTGACATTAATGTTGTTCAACTATTTTTATCATAAACTATATATTAATAGACAAATTACATTCAATTATATATAAACTAATATCATGCATTTTAAAGCATATTCACCCTTGAGTAATATGTTGCGACGCGTGGCGTCTGGTTTTTGACCTGGAAATACATTTGCATTTGTATCTGACTTGCAAGGAACGTCTTTCAGTAACCGGAAAACAAGTTATGACACATCTTGACCACGTGTCCACGCCTTCTTAGATTTCAATGCGTAGATTAGAAGATAAATTTGTTACGTACAAGAAGCACGCATATCTATTAATCACAATAATAAAATTAAGCATATATATATATATATATATATATATATACAAGTATTATTCATGTATAATCAACGTTTACTATTGTCAATTGTAATATTGTCAATATTAAAAATTAATCACGTTATACGAAATTATATGCAACTAATAGTGTATTTGATTATAGTAGCAAATTTGCAAGATAGTTTTTGTATAAGTTTAGAATTATTTTCTTTAATATTTCCAAGTTTACTCAACTCGAATTTTATTAATAAGTTTATTTCATAACTTAATCAAAACCATCAATGCGATTAAACTACTTTACAGTAACGAATAAGAAACTCGCTTCTTTCAGAAAGACGAATTTTAATGTATTTAAAACGTATAATTTATTAAAAAAAAAAAACTAAAAAAAAACGAAAAAAATAAACATAAAAATTGCTTTGTATAAATGCAGAAAATGTTGCATTTTGACGTTATATGCAGATGTTTTTAATACTTTAACTGTGTTTTACATTTGGAGTCGTAGTGTTCTATTTGAATAACGATGACAAGGCACAAAACATCACTTAGGCGACCAAGCAACGATATTGCAAACAAGCTAATGGAATCAGATTCGGCATGTTTACGTAGTTCTTTGCGTAGCATATTCTCCCATCCGTACGGAAAAATTGCACAAGTAACCACTCCAAGCAGTTCCTCTCAAGCATGCATTCATTTATTTGATGTAAGACGTTTCTGGATGGGACATTTTTCACTTTGTGGTCGAATAATAATTTTTCAGCATCATTGAATATTATGACAAATCTTTCAACATCTGTCCATAGCAACGTGAATTAATATCTCATTTTCATGTCCACTTTACATTTCTTTGAAGAATTATATTTGAAATAAAACTTGAACAAGATTGTACTCAATTTTATAGATAATTTAAATTGTACTATATATTTATGTATTACAAATAATTAAATAACTGAATTAAGTGATATATTGTGGCATATTAATAAAATATATCTGACTAATATTACGTATACATGTTTTAAACATTACAGAGATTTTAAGCAGAATAAATAATATGTTACGAATTTAGAATTTATTGTATGTGAAATGGAATAATGAACATAAATCGTTAATTAAAAGTTCTTTTCAATTGTATATAATCATAATAATGTGATTTACCTTGTCATACACTGTAAAAACTGACGTTACAAAAATGTCTTATTTCAAGACATTTGTTTTAGTAGTATATAAATTTGATTAATTTTCTGATACTTGAGTTTCTTATAAGTTTAACGTTATTTATTACTTGAATGATACATATATAATATAAAATATATAGAAATATATATATGCATCTACTGATTCAATATTAATTTACCGCGCTGATTAAATATTAGTAGACACAAACATATAAACAAAGCGCGTTAGATGTCAATTTATAAACATCAGAAAACATCCGAGAAGCAGGTCGAGGTTCGAATTTAAATTTAAATTTCAAGTTTTTGAGTCCCTTGAGACCAACGCGGATCCCGATCTGGTCACTTCCAATGCAGTTTTCAGTTTCTGACGTTGCGACGGCGCTGACAACGACGGCAATGACGGCGTTTCCCTCAATTTTTGAGAGACCCGTGATTCCCACGGGAACAGCCGACCTAAACGAGGGATGATTCACGATCGTCGCAGTAAAGTCCAAATAACTACGTCAACGTATTCTGCTTAAGATGTTGCAACAAGCAAAATAAAGAGAGGAAAAGGGGAGAAGGAAAGAGATAGCCGGTGGAAAGAGGAGAAAAGTACATCAGCAAAGCTCCACTTTTCAAATTTCATGTTTTGGTATAAATGCACCATTCATATTTGATAAGTATGAACGTTTTTCAAACTGAAGTTTATTCCAAAACATATCAAGTTTAGTCGGTTTATTTTATTTCTTTGAAAGCCTGTCGCCGCCTATATATAATTTTTTATTTAATCATATTGAAATTGAGATAAAACTTACACTTTCGTTCGACAAATACCATTGATCAAACTTAGCTTGTGTTCACTGCGGATATGATAAATTATTTTACTAAACAAAACATTAAACAAACTTAATGTTCAATATCCAATATCCATTCAGAATATTTTGAAATATTTCAGTTTATTTTGACTTATTATTTAGGTTAAAACCTGAAATAATTATTATATAACTGAAAGTCAAATTTATAAATGTGCAAAATTTAAATCAGAAATTAGTCATTTTCAAATATTTAATATTTGATAAACCGATTATTAATAACCAATGTATCATTCTTAATATGATTAACATTATCTGTCAATAAATTTTTAAC
Organism: Psilanteris sp. ZL-2020; assembly: GCA_022817085.1. Classification (NCBI taxonomy): domain Eukaryota; kingdom Metazoa; phylum Arthropoda; class Insecta; order Hymenoptera; family Scelionidae; genus Psilanteris; species Psilanteris sp. ZL-2020. Next base: position 3,683 of record JABFQC010002435.1, read on the forward strand.
GTTCGTTGGCGACAGAAATTTGTAAGCTAATGTTAAAATAAATTCATCTTAATAGTAATTATTTTTACACTATCAAAGTCTTATTATAAAAATAGATTATTTAAAAATTATTACATAAATTAGAATTTAAACAGTAAATTAATTGTTAATTATTTTAAAAATAGAGACAGTATTTAAATGCAAAAATAATAATATATACATAAGAAAATTAATTTTAAAAAATTGCTGATTGTAGCTCTAATTTGACGATATTTAATCAAAAACCTTAAAATAACTATTTTTAGAAATTATTAATTTCGAGATATATTTACTTTGGTATTGCACATTTAATATTATAAATAGCAATTTCGTATATTTAATTTTTCTGATTGTATTAGTAGATACATTAATATTTATTGATGTAAATGAGTTTTTTAAATAGTATACTTTTAAATATTTTCCATGTTATTGTGAGTAAATAATGTATAATATCAGTAATATACATATCTGAAAAACAGTTTCATTTGTGATATAAATATATTTCAGTGAAAATACAGACGAAAAAAATATGTCAAAAAGACTCGTACGCATATAATACGATCCTGGGGCCCTAACCAATTCTTATGAATATGTTGTTAGATTTTGAAACGTGGAGGGGGGATTTGATGGTGAAAACGCCTATGCATTATTATTAGAAATGCAACTGACGGTCGTATCTGTCTTGAACTAAAATTTTTTGAAAAAAGTTTGAGTCTGCAGATCTGTAGTTCGATCGCCCCAAAGTGAACTGCATACTCGCTTATTTTTAATAGACACATGTATACATATAATTTTATTTAACGCCAGATTTGGAGACAGACGGCCATTTTATTTACCATTTAAACCATGTTATTGTTTTTAAAAACGCGTCGTTTGGGGACTGTCCCCAAACGAATGTATATGTTTAACGCTAGTTTTGGAGACAGGCCAGGAAAATACGATACTGGGGCCCCCTAGGACCTCGCGTCCTGGGTTTGGCTAGATTTTTACACAGGGGGGGTGGGGGGCGGGGCCCCCCGCATCCCTTTGTGAGGGTGGCTGAAAGCCGCCCGATTAAATTTTTGTAATTTTAAATATATTGTTGGTTCTTCAAATCCAAAAGTTAGGTTAAAAGAACAAAACGTACTTTTTGAATCAAAGAAACCTTTCTCTTCGTGCACAAGTTCTATTTATTCAAATATTATTTGTAATGTATAATCAGTATACGGTACAACAAATATATTTTTCAATGCTCAGAAAAACATATTTATTGTTTCTTATAATATACTAAAAAATAATTTTACCAAACTACACTCATAAAAATAGCAGATTGTCGAATTAAATACCTAACCAGTTTTGTTAAGATTGTAGCTGCGACCGTAGGCTGCGACGACAATTCAAATATTCTATTTGACAATCTGGATTGTCGGAGATTGTAAAACGAATGTCATATTAGACATAACCTACAATTTTTACAACCTTGACTGTTGAATTGAATGTCTGTTTATTCTAATCGGCTATCTGTAGTTTAATAATCTAATTTGATTATATATATAATGGATATTTAATAATCTTTTCTCTTAGTGTAGATAATAATAGTAGAAAAAAACGTACAAAAATATAAAAATTATGATAAATTACGGTAAAAAACTTCTAAAATAAAAACTATTTAAAAACAATAATGTCGTTTCAGATTTACTGTGATATTGTTATAATTTTTCTACAAATTTTGTACAATTGTTTTTTTCAGTGCACCGGTTATTATAAACGATTAAATATAACATCTTATATTTTATTGAAAATAAAATGAAATCTACGTTTTTAATTACATTCAAATGCCATTTAATTTTAAACATTTTACATGAGTGTGCATTTCATAATTAGAATAAAATTTACTTTAGACATATGATACATATACGTCGACTTTAAGTACAAAGCATAACTAACAGCTTCTGGATATATAAAAAACGGAAAACGAAGAACAGCACCCCAAACGTAGGGACTGACACTAAATCATTAATTTATCCAGGCGATAGGTTTTTACAGGTAGACGAAACCCTTTCCCCCGATCAGGTATACAAACCTTTGTGCAGGATTTTGCAACAGAAAAAGTGCCCTCTCCCTTTTCGATCTTTTTTCAACTTTCTGCTTTGCAAGAGAAAACACTCCGCACTGTCGTATCGAGAACTAATATATTTTTGATCGATACCTCTACATTGGTTGAATTACAGCCACTTTTCCCACGGCTGATGAAAAAAACCGTTGTCCAAACAAACACACCCATGAAAACGTGACTTACGATGATTCCGTGCTGATGCGACAATTTCATAGTGTCATCTCACGGTTTGATTCTTTTGGAAGCAAAAAAAAGTTAGTGACTATATGCCGTGATATTTTTATAGTTATTTATTCTGATACGTCAGAAATAATGATGCGACAAAATTCAAAAATAATTGCAAAATAACACTTCTGAAATCGAATGCATGTTTCTTATCGAACGCTCAATAAACTTCTGATTAAGTTGGTATTATATGTCTATTCTTCATAAACTTGGTAGAAAACCATGTCGCTGCTGAAATGTGCGCGTATGAAAAATTCTGCTCGCGGAGTTGGCCAAAACGGCGAAACGTGGAAAAATCAATTTAGCAAATCTTTGACCTGTGCGTTGTGTAAATTAAATTTGGAACAAGCTGCGGATGTACGTTTGTCCAGAATATTAGGGAGGGAATCACTCGTAGTCACGTGGGCGAAGAAAAGCCCCATTAAAGGGTGGCAGGAAACTTAATATGCGACGTCACGGAGTCTTCGGGGATCCTGCTCGAGGAGCACAATGGCCGCCTAATTCAGCGGCGCAGTAAAATCGAAAAATCGGAAAATCGGCTTTCATCCATCCAAAGGACGCGAAAACCAAAATCCTCTGTGTAATCTGGGTATTCAGGGCGCGATCTTCTTTCCCTCTGCTCTACTTCTTTCTGCGACCGACCCTCGATACACCGCGGCTGTTACCCTTCTTCCGAATTTTTAAGGGTTAAAAAGCCACACTCGACGCAACAATGCATTTACGCAGATAAAAGGGTAATGCCGATTCCCGGGCCACCAGAGACCTGCTTCTTTCCTATTTTTTCTGGCTCCCTCTTTTAAACTATCGAAAATAAATAATGGCACAAATGACAGTCGTTCGACGCGACTGTTTTGGGTTGTGTAGCGTGGCCGTCCAGCCCCGTGATACCCCTTCAACGTTTTCCGCCGATTCCTCTTTGCGAAAAACGTGGCTCTTCTACTACCCAGCTAGAAACATATTAGATATTTATTGCCCGCTGGGTTTGTATCGCACGAATCATTACTTCGATTCGTAACGTGCCGATCCATTCAGACCCGCAGCAAACTGCGTAGTCAGCTGCTTCTGATTGTATTATTATAATTACACGGTTTCTGTTGAACGGAAAACATGTGAGAATTGTGACGGTATTATATACGTCGACATCGATCATAGTTGACGTAATGTATTGTCAATGAAGATATCAATTTGAAATAACGTGTAATCGCTTCAATTTTTAAAGTCGTTAATTACTTCGAACGGGTCTTTTATTGCTCCAGTGCATAAGACGTTGCAGGTACTGCCACAAAACAATTGACTTTTGTTCGCCAATTATTTGCTCGCAGATAAATGCATTTGAACGTTTTTTATATAGCGAAGGCGATATTAAATATAAAAAATGCAACTTTTAAATATTGAATTAGATCGCAATAAACGTTTACAACTCATGGCAGGATTATTTTTCATACATTTCTATATCGTCAATAAAATATAACAATCAAACAAAAAGAGTAGCTTTATATAGAAAATAGGTGGTTTGTGCTTTTGCATCGTTTCAACAAACGCAGCCGCGTTCGTAAAATTGTAACTATAACGAGTACTCTAAGAGTTGCGGGAAAAGTAACAAATCTGGGAGGAATTTAATATTGAAAAACGTTCGTTTTGTGTCAATATAAAAATTCCACGGATATAAGCGTTTTCATATAGGAGCTCATTTCTTAACGTACCCCTGTCATCACTTTTATCTAATCTCTACCTTATTTTATAACAATGAATCAGTCTCCTATACTACACATTACATATTTTCAAATAAAATGTATTACTTGAGTTATATATATATATATAAACATAGTTTAATCGAATTTATAAAAAGACTGAATAACTTCTTCTGTAATTGTATTAAACGAAGCACTTTTAAAGTCAATTTTGTACAAAAATTTAAACATATATAATGTTGCTTACATTTATCAGTTCATTCCCTAATTTTCACTTACAACGTATTTTCTTAATAAATCGCTGTTAGCTATATTATGTACATGCATAGTATTCGTTATCGATTCTGGCGTCGAAAAGTCGAAAGAATCGTCTTCTTCTTCCCCGGAATAGGGTTGTCTGGTTGTACCGTCCCCTTCCAGGGAATTAGAAAATTTTTTTAAATTTAGGGGAGAATGCCCAGCGGATCACACTAACACAAAAATTTATTGCCAATTTTTGTAAAGGCTTTAGATTTATTTCCAATTTCACCAACAAACTATAAGGGACGAAATTTTAGACGATTACCCATTAAAGTAAACATCACTTTGCTCGCAAGATGTAATTGAAAAATCCTGTATGGTGAAATATCGAAAAATACAAAAATACTTTCCCACAATTCGTAGCGACGAACAAAATTATATGTATTTTCATAGTTCTATATTATACTTAACAATTTAAATGAGTCAATTGAAATTTCATTTTCTGAATAGTTATATATTAACAGTAAACATCAACGCACCGCAAATTAGAGGCAGTTTTACTTTTATCTAAGAATTTAAGCATAAATCGGTTAAGAAAATGTTTAAAACTATGATTTATATATTTGAATAACATAATCGATAATCAACACTTTATAGACGTATAAAACATTATTTGTTGAAGCACTATACAGCAGCTCGTGCCTTTAAACTCAGAATACGTTTTGTTATTTGTTTTGGCTGTGCTGACCCGTAACGGAAAGTAGTTTGTGATACTCGCAATACTTTTGCCAGAACAATCGCAATGGTCACAGAACTTCATTTAACTTAGTTTAACTTTATACGACTTAGAATAAATTTCTATGCGAACATGAACAAATTCCTTAATGGTCCTCTATAACGTATCGGCTGTTACTACTGAAATAATCCTACCTATACGTCTGATGTATTTTGATCGCATTGATCCATTTCGTACGATGTATATATAAATATATATTTAAAATTTGTATAATTTAAAAAGTGTATTACACGCTTAACAACAATATAACAGATGCAGCCAAAAGCCGCAAGAATATAATAAAAAAAATGTGCAATGCGATTCAAAAAAATGTGATTTAAAAGAAGTATATAACGGCATTAATATCTGGAATATAAGAGACTTTATTTCGAATAAAACATTTTACGAAAAAAGATATACCAGAACGAAGGATAAGCATGAAAATAAGATGCAAAGTATTTTTTGAAGCATCGTTAGCCATTGGAATCAGAAGCGGAATATGACTAAAGCTCCGAATGGCGGAGAAGGCAGAGAGTAGTGGGTGACCGGGGGTGTGTAGCCCTCTAATCGATCGCTGCTGTCCACCCTTATCAGGGGTCGCGGTCGTATAGTCATAGGTAGGTTGGGGTAGCTGCTTTGCATGGCCGGCAAAGCTTCGCCGCTCGCCCGCTCGCCCGCTCACCCCTTCTACCCCACGCCGGAAAGCAGTCCTTAAAATAGGGGCGAGACCACGGCCATTGTTGCCAGATGCCCCGTGCATTTACATTTTCTCGCGGAATCTTTGAAAAATGAGTTTCGACAGAAAAAAGCTGAAAAAATGAATGAATCATGCCCGACAGTCTTCGAGGCGTCATTGTTGTTTTATAAACCAAAATTTCACGTTGCTTGATTTTGAATAATATAATTTTAATTATCGTTTTTATATACACAATATTGGTTAGCTGAACGATATTCAACAGCTTCTGTTATTTACGATGCATACACTACAACTAATATTTGTATCAAATGTACTGTATTTTATAATGATTGTACGATGAATTGACGTAATAATATATATACTTAAATAATTTGTTGGATATTGTTTATCGAGTACTATATACATTATATAATAATTATTAATAATTTAAATAAATTAATTTATACGTACGCGGACTAAACATATATGAAAGTTGATACTGAACAATATTTATCATTTTGTGTTTATTATAATATGAAATTGCATTTTATTCGTACAAAATTTGAAATCTATTTCGAATCGAAACATACACAATGATGACATCAAAATTAATAACGCAACTAAACTATGATTAATTCGACTATCAAAATAAGAGATTTCTTTAATTAAAACATAAAACCATCCTGTGATTCAAAGAAATAACTTTTGTATTTGCACGATTCATACTTTTGAATGCTTATAAGAATTATAACAAACTTTTTCCTATTACTTCTTTTTAAATAACATTTGCAGAATAAATAGTAAAAACCGTAGTGCATTAAACGCTTAAATGACCGGTATGCTTATCTAAATATATATTAATTAAGTTCTTTCGTATTAAATAATAAATGGCAAACGGTTCCGCAGCTTTAATCCTGGTCCGGTTTGTTTATTGGTTATTTTCAAATTATTTTCGGCGCAGTACTTCACTGCACGAAAAATAAATATACCGTCATAAAAGAAAGAACAAAGAAAATACAGCAGCCATTGTAGGTGCTTTACTCTTTGTCGGTAAATTAGACTATCTTATTATCAAAGTAAACATTCGTATGAGGACTCCATCTGTATTTGAGAGGACTTTGTTTAAACGGTGCGCGCGAAATCCGTATTTACGTAAAGCAAGCGTCACCCTATTGGAGCAGGACTTAAGTTCTGCGGCATCAAAGCTCGCTAAGAACATAAATACATCCGAATGGAGAAATGGCGATACAATATATTTATTCTATACGCGCCGAGCTATTACATATTATCGTCGCAAAGTTGCTGACATTATAATACTGGAGTTTATTATTTTCTAGCAAACCGCGCAGAACGGGTTACGCGCTTCGCAAAGCCGATAACGCTTTGATTCGTAAAAGCGCGGCAGAAAGTGTGCGAACGGACATTGTTTCAGTGACCACGGCGCTGATTCAATATTACAAGAATGCAAAATCATAACGTCGATATAAAGTTTGATTAAAATTTATGACGGAAAAGTCATCTGGTAAAACTCTACTAAAATCATTTTACGCAACTTCAAGCAACTGTAATGGATATCAATTGCGAAAGCATGAGAACTGGTTTCTGCAACGACTGTAACCGATGATAGATTCTCGCGTCGGGCAAATTTAATGGAAAAATCCAAAAGTGTCAGGTACAGACATGCCAGCGATACGTCAGATCATTCACCGCGCGGTCGTTCCTTTGATGCATTCGAATAAGATGAAATTCGCGAGAAGCAAGAGGTGATACGAAGACAGGGCGTTATATATATAAATTTAAAACAATTTATTCATTTTCACATTATCTCGCAGTCCTGGATTACAAGATTTCGGTGTTCGTGTTTTTGGTTTTAAGGTCATTTTTTTCAAGCGCTTAATATCGCATTGTTAAACACTGTTCGTCGCGTCTGCGAAAAAATACGCAGACAAATTTTACACCTTGTATTTCGCACTACAGTTTACTCCGCACTGCTGCGTGCAGTCGTGCACCGCGATACGGACTTCGGAGTTGAAGAACCCTGTAATCATTGTAAAAAGACACTGCTGACATCTAACGAATACGTCTGGAATTAGTGCTCGTCGGTATTGCAGTTGGTAAACGGCAGTTATTATATTTGATCTGAATAGAGGGTTGTCCAAAGTTGAGTCTCCCTTCGTCATATTCTCCGCTCGAGCATGAACGTAAACGAGGGTCGGAATGGTGGATGGCCATACATTTAAAAGCGTACTAATGGCTTTTATGTTATTACACAAATTAAAAAAATATTTTTATAGCGCATGCTATTCGCGTACGTGACTTTTATTACACTGCGTTTGATATTTTTTAACTCAAATAGCAAAATTACAAACAAATAAACGAGTTTAATAAATGTATTAAAAAATATTTTCTTTCGAATACTTATATAATTAATTTGTAATGTCAAAAATATTCTCAAAAATGATCGCAAGTTAAATAAACTAGATTTCAAATTATATTAATGACTTCACATTATGGTTACTATAACTATATATAATCGCATATTATGCTACTTTATTATCAAAAAACTTATTTTAATTTACGTATTTTAATGTAGATTTTACACTCGTATAATCGGATTTTTGTATATGTATTTACGAAATTATTAATTATTAATTATTAATTATTAATTTACTATCTAATCTAAAAAATATAAATGTACTATTCTTAACATTTTTGTATTAGAAATTGTGAGTTAATAGAAATATTGAAATTAAGAGAAGATATACAATTAAATTAAAATTTGCAAAGACCATTATAAAATTATTATATAATGTAACATTATTAAATGATATTACATTAAATTTAAATTGTTTTCATCAGTTTTATTAATAACTTTGTTAATTATGTAACTAAAACTAAATTAATATTATAAAAATGACTATAAATTATATCATTACAGGGATATGAAAACAAATAGTTGGAAAATTTTATTATACATTTTCTATATAATACAATATCTTAATCTCAAATTAAATATTTTAAAAGAATATTTTCTATAAAGTATACAATACTATACTAAAATAATACTAATTTTATGATATTCTGATATTTATTTTAAAAAAAATTAAATACAAAATATAAATATTAAATTTTGTAAATGAATAGAAAATATTTTTCTAAAACTATATATGTATGTAATACAACCGATATATAAGCTTTCCTATATTCCTCCCCTTACAAAATATGTCTAATTTTCTTAATTTATTAATGTTATTTTTTTGTTCACGCTGAGAAAACAAAGTGATATTTATTATTAATTAGGTTGTAACGTTTACTATTTAAGTGATAATCTTTTTCACTTATTAGTTTTTTCAGTGAATGATGCAAAGTAGTTTCATGCAATTATCATTATTTATTCATACATAACATTTTCTTATTCTCTTCTCCCAACTTAAAAAGTGTAATGTCACTTTTCTTTTTTCTGAAATTAAAAATTTCGTGAACAAAACCATATATATATAAAAATGCTTTCCATCCCTTGCAACAAAATGTATATAGCAAGCAATAGTATTAATGTATTTCATGTGAATATAAACATGCATTTGTATTACAAATTCAAATTCATATCTTTAAAAGGTTTTATTATAAAAATTTGAATTCATTTATAAAATTGCTCCATAACATACCCCTTTCCGAGATAACGAGACATAAGCATGGCAAAAATGCCATTTACGGCTAACTTTCACGGATCATAACTTTTAAAGTGAAGGCATTAAGCAGCAGATAATACGTGTTAAATGAATATTACTGTAAGTTTTAAGAAACCAACGGTATTATTATTGTACTTTGAGAGTCTGTGATCAATAAATCTCAACATAACAATATGCGTATTTTAATAATATTTATAACATTCAAATTTATTTTATAATATACGAATTTTAACAATTTTATAATAATACAAATATTTACAACTATTGCATTGTATTGTTTGTTTTCATTTCTATACTATTTCAAAATAACAATATAAATAGAAAAGAAATATTTTAATAACAATTTTGTGATTACATTTTAAATATTTGGGAAATTATACTGCACCAATTTAACGTACACTGAAATAATACTACTTTGAATAAAAATTGTTTTTTATTATATTTTATATTATATTTATATATATTTTATTATTTTTATATAATTATTTATGTTCAATTATATGTTGTAGGAATAATAAATTATTATTATACTTGAAATCATTCATTAAGTCGACTTGAATTATCTGATATCTATGAATTCGTTTGAATTAAGCCTATCTTTATTATATGTTATATTTACACGGAGAGAAAGAAACACTAATATTTATAATACGGAAATATTAAATTTGAATAAACTGAATGTTAATTGGAAGTATGCTGTCTGATTGTCAAATTTTGATAAACTGGTTTACGCATTTTTGACAAGTAAGAACAATGTAAGGTTAAAGCTATATTATAATTAAATTCACTTTAATTAATTTTTCAATAAATGACATACAATGTTATTAATCCAGAACGGCAAATATATCTTTTTTCATAAACTTTTTAATAACTTTATATTAGGTTAGAATTTTAAAACTTGACGAACTGTTTTGATAAATTTTCATAAACAAGCTTTGGTGAATTGAATAAGAAAAACGAGGATGTTAAGTTTTACTAAACCGATTGTTAAATTATAATGAAAAATTGATTCTATTCGATGAATAAACTACGAATTTTTAACGAATTACAAATATAATTCTAAATTGGTGAACTAAAAATTGATAAACTTATCTCTCAGCATAATAGTAGAATAGGACTTATAGTTTCATAAACTTAGTCTTAGACTTAATATTAAAATAAGAATCTTAATTTAAGATAAGTGTCTTATTACATATATTACTTCGATATAATCCAATTATATATTTATTATTATATTGTAGTTTATTATTTATTATTTATTATTATTTATTATTTATTTATTATATTGCTACGAACTATAATATAGTTGATTTAACTATGTATAATAGTTGTGTATAGGGAACTAAATTTTATCGTTGAATTTATTACATGGCATAGTAGACAAGTTTAGATATCTCAAGGATACTTATAGTTCACAGAACTATTTGATAAAATTCAATTTATCATGGTTAGTATTTATACCAGCAATTATTTTATTTATTTCAACTAACAATTTATTAATTAATAGTAATTAATTAAACTATATTTTGTAGTTAAATTGAAGGATGTTTTTACTTAAAGTTAAACAAAATATTATTATTACACTAATCACAGTTACCAATAATGAGATTTGAACGCACGACCTCACAGTTCCGAACGCGAAGCATTGACCACAAGCTATTTATGTATATTTAAGATTAACTTGAAACACGATGTTTATATGAACCAAATATTAAATTCAACTCAACTAGCTATATATAGTTGAATGAACTATTAAAAGAAATTCAAATAATGATTGTGTAGTAAAACCATCTACATTTAAAAAATACATAAACTATATATTTTAGAATTATATTAACAATATATAATTTGTTCATTCAGCTATTTATTAATTATTTCAGTCAAAAATAATAGTTTTATTAACAAATACATTTAACTAGAAATATAGTTGCTCACTCTCATTTTTTTTCTGTCGGTGTACATTTGATATATTAATAATCTAAATACTGTTAAGCTAATACAGCCATAATTTATGTTTCTTTTTAATAGGAATTAATAACTATATTCGTATGGCTACTTTTATGTTGCGTGTATGTTAACTTTTAGTTAAAAAAAATTGACAAATATATAGTTGCATTTTAATTAAACTTACAGAATTCAATTTAGTATGTTAGTTATTAAAACAATTTTATCATACAGAAAAAATTTTCTAGCGGAAATATGACTGATTTAGCTGTATTTTTACAAGTATACCTATATAAATATAGTTAAATTGACCATATTTTTTCCCTGTATGATGTAATGTCTATTATTTAAAAAAAAAAATTTTATTTTGTCCGTACCTAAATGTCTAATTTTCATATTTTGTTGTTGTTGTTTTAATGCACATTTGTTTTATTGTCACAAGGTTAATCAATTAAATTAAAATTACGATAATCAATTTCACAATATGTTTTCATGTATTAATTAAAAAATTAAAAATATCTCTCACGCTGGGAATTATAACGAATTCTATACAAATAGAAAAACTTTAAAACCGTAAGAACAACATATTCTTTTTCAGTTGCATATAATAGCCATAAATTAAAATTACAGATTATTGAAATAATGTTTACAATCATTTCATTTGTTTCCAATTTAAATTATATAAATATCTTACTATTTATTATTGAAATTTATTATCAATTTCATATAAGTAAAACAAAATATTTCCACCATGTCCGATATTCTTAATTTAATTAATTTATATATACTAAGTCTATAATGTTTTATGTCGTAAAGATATTATATTTATAAATAAAGTTTTAAATAACATTGCAGTAGGTGTAGATATTAAACAAATTAAAAGTAAACATTTTTTAACCAATTTTAGTTTATAATGTATATATTATAGTAATTAAATTTACTATATAGGGTAGACGCTCGGCTTTTGGATACATTAAGGGTAGTTTGACATTAATATATTTATTTAGTTGATACCCAAGTAGGAATTCTGGGTAATAAATCAGTAGTACTAACAGTTTAGTACTATAACAGTACTGTAAATCGATTCTCAGATAATAGTACTGAATCAGTACGTAACCTTCACTTAATGAATCTTAT
>JABFQC010002436.1:0-16171 GCA_022817085.1 Psilanteris sp. ZL-2020
ACCTTCTGCTCCTTTTACGATGGTGGCGCTGCAATCTGTTGCGTTTAACGAGAATCCCACTTGTCATCACATCTGCCACCGAATGTCTAATCTGGGACAAATCCTGCGATTATTCCGCCGGCGATTTCCCGTTGCATTCTAATGCCGCCATTATTCGCGAATTACGCGCGCGCGCGCATCCATGCGGAATGTCATTCCAATTGAACGAGCGCGCGTTTTTTTCGTGCCGCGCGTTTTACATTCGACTCCGCGCGTTATTGCGACGCGCTGTTTCTCACACTGGCCGGTTTGCGCGCGGCCAAAGTGTTATATATTATAATGCAACTTTGCAATTACGAATTCACAATGCTCGGTATACTTTAAAATGCCAAATTATTTATTTACTTTGCGCTTTAAACTTTTCGCGATCAATTATTGAAGCGGCGACTCCTACCCTTGAGTTAGTTTGTGTCTTTTATAAACTGTGCAGATGATAAATAGATAATTTTATGCTCGCGAGTTACTTTATTATTGTGTATTTACTGCTCGACTATACGATTATATAATGCACAGATAATATGTATGTGTGTGTGTATAAAAAATATATGTATATATATTGTCACCGAATAGACAGGCATCGCGCAAACCATTGTAATTAACACCTCGTAACCGATCTTTCTTATTACCTTTTTTTTCTCTCTTCTTACTTTTTTCTTTGATCAATTTCGGTCTCATTATCGATCTATCCGTGTATCACAATTCAATCTCTTGTTAAATAAATTATTCACAACTCGTGTATTGATTATTAATAATGTTGCAGGTTCGCCGTTCAAACGAGAAATAAAGAAGGCCGAACGAGAAAAGGAATAACTGAATTCGAGCAATGATTAATTGAATAAATTTGTGACGTTACGAGGAGAAAAAAAAAGAAAAAAGGAAAGCTCCGCTGCGCGCAGGAAAAAAGTAATTGGAATAACGTTGCGAAGGCGGCGAGAAAAATGTATTTGAACACAACTCGAAATGAATTTAACAGAGCCACTCGAGAGGAGATGGCCGGTGTATCGAATGAATGCGCCACGCATTCCTGGGCTACCGGCGCTTATGATTTATGTACTCGTGCAGTGTGCCCTCGCAGCAGCAAGTGTTCGCAAGCGCACTTGCTCCTCGCGTCTTTGCCTTCGCCAATCTTTTGTCCGCCGTTTTATATCATCCTTCATGGAATTGCAGCGACTCCAGAAGCGAATCGCCCTCGAAACCAGTGACTCGCGTCGACTGTTCTTATGGAACCGCGACTGAAATTGTTCGTCGTACTGGAAACTTTCTATTCATTTTTTTACCCCGATGCTTTTTTCTGTTTCTCCCCTCCCTCCTTTATTTTTTTTTGTTTCTCTTCCACGTTCTCGATACCGACGAACCACCGGTTCGCTACACTTTCCGTGGACGTTGCTGCCGGATTCGTTGAAAAACCTTTTATGTCGTTGGAAACGCGCGCTTTAATGGCATCTCATTAACGCCGATGATTGGACTGTGCCTTTATTTCGTCGCGGGTCCATCCGGAGTCCTGAACGGAAACGCGGACTCGCAGTCGCACCAACAGAAAACGAGTTTGTAATTGCGTTTGAATCGAACGATTGCGAGGCGATAGATGGGGGATAATAATCGCGTTTGTTTTGTTTGCAGAGCCCAAGCAGGGAAGTGGCGAGAGAGACGATTGTTTCCACTCCACCTGTCTCGTGATACGAGGACTTGGAGTTTGCTGGCCGGTGGCGGCGATATTCGCGCGCCTCGACAGCTGTTTGAGGCGCACTTGAGATCGGCCCATCGAGAGGCCTCCTCGACTTGTCGAAAAACAAATGATTTATGGGAATCGAAGAAAAAAGTCTACGGAGATTAAATCAAGCAGGTTCACACGATTGTGGATTCGATGAATGATGCGTTTTTGGACGGACCTGGTCCTTTGTCGAGCCTGCTTTCGAAATTAATTGATTAATGTTCGTTTTGACGTTTTGTGGAAAGTATTACGATTGTAGTGGTTTCGGGATGGTTGACAGGCCGGTAATCGTTGAGTCGTTAAGTTTGTGTAAGCGTGTTTTTGCCGCGCGCAAAACGAATTCGTTTGTTTTCAAAACCGGCGCTCTTAACGAGGAGGCATTTTCCGCCCGGGCCAATCGCGGTCCCGAAACCACAATGAAACGTGATTTTGTTATCAAAGCGACGTAGCGCGTCTTTCGCCACGCCCGAGCGTTAAGCGAGGTTGGAAATTAAGTCGCAAGAATGCGTGTAGCGCTTCTGGACGAAAAAATGTGAATGGAAAATAATAATATCGCGGTCCTTTTTCAATTGAATATACGAATTCGAAGGCAAGCAACGTTTCTGTTTGCTTAACGTCGACGAGCCGAGGCTTGACAGGGGCCAAGGGGTCGCATGACACCTGCCAACTCGTTCATTCGATATATATTATTTCAAGCACATTCTTTTTCGCTGGACTCATTTTTGCTTGTATTATCCTACGCGTCCGACGAAAGACTTTCGTTTCGATCATTAAACGCGCGTCTCTTGCATCGCCGCATTACGATCGCTCTTTCATTTGTTTGGCGTTCTCCGAAGGCCACGCTCGTTTGCGTTCATTTCCCGAAAAGCTTGATGAAAGAAAAGTTGCATTGTAAATGGTTATGACTTCATTTCAGTTTGCGTGACTTTTTTTTCTTTTTTTTTTTCCCTCCATTTGTCAACGATTCGTCACGGGAATTACGCGTTTTACAGAACGACGAGTTCAGCAGCTGACCAGATACGCGTTCCGCCGTTTTTGTCCAAAAATTATTCACTCCTGCGTAAAAGTCATGCGAAGGTCCGGCGAGAAAATTCATCTTTCTGTCCGTCATTTCAATAGCGGCGAATTGGAAATTGCAATGAGAAAACGTGTTTCACGTTAAACAAAGACCGCGAGTGTCCGTGGCGATTCCAAAAGGACCAAAATTTGGTGTCCGCGTTGCAGTTTCCAGATCGCTCATTGCGACCTTGCGAAAGCTCACAATAATTTGCGGCGATATCGAGAAATCTCATCAGACCGCGCGAATGGAAATATGTAACGGCACGAGGCGTCTTGCTCGAGGACCGAGCGAAGTGTCGTCGCTTCTCGTTGTGACAAGGATTCGAAGACGAGGATGAGTAATGACGCAAAGACGATATTAAACGGTGATAACTTTTTTTTTCGGGCATTCCATCCGAAGTCAAACATCGCGTTCCGAGAGGCTTCAAGGATCCTCGCACTTCGAGTCTAAGCAAACACTGCGACGCGTTGTTGCGAACAAAAAAGTGCGCGAGCCGAAAAAGGAAGAGAAAAGAAAAAGAAAGGAAAAAAAAACTTAAAAAAAACATAAGAAGGAATTCTTTTTCTTTTCGTACGATCCGCGCTGTCACAATAACGAGACGATAATTCATCGCGCACTTCCTGCGCGTATTTTTGTCCATTCAAATCGATCGTATTACGTTATTTATGTTAATTACATAAGACGGTTAATATACTCTTGCGTTTGTTGCGGAACGTTACTCGCGGGATAAATGCGCGTGATATATGCGTGTCTTTGTATATAAATTGTAGTCGACTGTCAGTCTTTGCTTTGACGAAGAGTGAGAAACCGGTCTTATAACGTCCGACTATGAATCATCGCTTGTAATTTTATAGTTATTGAAACGTGGCTCCACAATGTACGGCCCAACGGGATTGCAATTTATTTCTCGCAGTCGGGCGTTTTAATACGTTCCAATGGGTTCCGATGCGTTGCGCGCGATCCCGGCGATTCGATGCCGTCGCAAACGAAGCCCGGACGAACGTGGCGACTATATATATATATTTTGTATTAAAGGCCGCGGGTTCGGCAGGCCCTGGCGAACGGCCTAGGCGAGGCCCCGATAACGAGCCAGCAAACGAGCTACTCGAAAGTCGGGGTCGGGGGTCGGCATCGGACGATCATTCAACCGCCTTGACAGCGGATATAAAGTTGCCCCATCAAATATTTTCTAGGTTATGCGTTTGTCAATTATTCGGCCGACCGCGAACCGGGGGCAGGCACGTCCGCGGTTGCGCTGCGCCGTGGGAACCGGCGGTCCAAGAAGTTCCTCTTCTTGGCCGGCGAACCGGAAGCGACGACGGCCCCCCTCGGGCCCACGGCTTTGCGAAAGTTAGGTTAGCTCGGGCGATTTCAATGCCCGGTAATCTGCGCTCGAATCAAGCACCGTTGAAATATCTTTTGCTCGTTACGGCGCGCGTCTCTTCCTGGTCCAAATGAAGACGGATAAGGTGGCCGCTTTGTGGCTGCGTAATTATCATCAGGGACCAGTCGCCGACTCATCAGCGTTGACACCGAGTTTGCCAGGCGAGTGTGAAATTACGTCGCCGCTGCCACCGTCGATCCCGCGAGGGCATTTCTTTCTCCCCTTCTCCGCGCCTGATTGCTAACGGACCTTTTATTGCGCACTTGATTGTCTGCTGACGTTAAATAATGAAAAATTGTAAACTCCCCTCGCCCCGTCATTTTTACTTGTTTTTTTCTCTCTCTTTCTTAACCGCGCTTCGTCTCTTGCTACTGCTGAAGACGTTACTCTTGGAGACCCGGTCAATGCGACGATGCGGCTTTGATGGCACGTAACCCGGGTCTTCAGACGCCGCGAGCACCCGGACTCTCGACGAAACCCAGACTCGTGGAATATTTTATGCGCCTCGCGTATCCCAAACAAAACACAAAAACATTTCAATCCGAGAGTTTGTTCTGCGCGATAATGCGATAAGCTATCTCGGATCGCTTCCTCCCCGCCCCCTCGTTTTCTTTTCTTTCCTTCTCTCTCTCGCTCCTGCCTTTTCTTTTCGTTCGCAAGAGACCCTAGCAAATTTGCGCCTCGAAGTTTTCGTCGTCTTTCGATTACGAAATGCCGTCGCAATCAACGCTCGCGCGGAGATAACGGGCGGAACGCGCGGCCGATACGTCCTTCGCCGCGCGTTGATTCAACCGAGCGGTCGCACCGAAACGCGCGCGCGAGACAGCCGTCTGATCCGCGCGTCTGTCCCGCGTCACTCGGCGTTATCTCGCAACGGTACCGCGATTCGCGTTGCCGCGCGCGCCGAATTTGACACACAAATCGCGTAAGATAACGCCGCGCACACCGACGGGGACGGCGACGGCAGCGCAACGCGAGCGGAGGCAACTGCAAAAGAAAACAATAAATACTGATCCCGAGCGATACAGATATAATTTACTGTTTACGAGATAACGGCGCGGTTTTTGACGGTGGGCAAACAATTGTTTCATAACGCGCGTCTTTGTTCTTTCTTTTTTCTTCGCTCGTTCCCTCTGTCGCCGCTCCCCTCGTCTCGTCTCTTTCTGTCTTTCGTTCGTTTCGTTCGTTCCTTTGCGTCCCGCTCGCGTCGGCGAGTACGCGCGTGCAAACTGGATTTTTCATCGAAGGCGAGACGATAACTCGAACCATCTTATCGTTTGATAACTCGATGCCAGTCGCGATAAAAAAGTCACGCTGATTCGCGAGCGTATTATATATATAAACATGCACATGTATATATACACACACACGTGTGTTGTATTTATGTTTCAGCCGCGCAACCGGAGCTCTAATGCAAATTCCACGACCGAAACCACCGGTACCAATTGGAACCGCCATCGCACCGTGGCGTTCACCGTTAATTTGGACCCAACCTTTGACCCCTGAAAGCGTCCAATCGCAGCGTCGTCTTGACCAGGAGGCGGCAGCACTGAATCGGTAGCGGTGTGGACGTTGAAAGCCGCAGGGATCGAAAACGTCGGCCGGCTTGGTCACCCCCGATCCGGATCTCGCGCGCATGCGCCGTTGCTTCGACACGACCGGATCACGCCGTTCGCCGCAAGGGTCAACAGAAATTGGTCCGCGGAACAACGAAGTCGCCCCGCTGGACGATCCATTGTCTCTGCGGCGGTCAAGAGCACAGGTCAAAGTGGTCCACCCGCTGGTTGCCTCGACAAAGCCCCGACCCCCCACGAAACCTGGTCGCAATTGAGAGGTCATCCTGCTCGACCGCGGACGGGGCTCTGATTGGTCGCGCGCGTCCTCCCTGGGCCATGACAAATTGCCACCGCGGCCGGGCCTACGGGGGTCTCCAGCGCGCGGTTTTGACCGCCATTTGGCCTCTGGCGGGAGGCTTGAGCGCGGCCGCGCTCGCAATCGCCGCTTTCGTAATCTCTGGAGCGTCAAAAACCGAACCGCAAAACCTGTTATTCAACCGACTCCGGCTATTTGATAATGTTTTTATGTAAGCGCGTACAAAATGATTTAACAAATATTAATTGTTATTATCTAAGTACAGGCTGCGATTCGTGCGTTTATGTAACGGAAACAAGAGCAATTGTGTCTGCCAACGATCGTTTCGTTTTCTTTTTTGTATCTTTCTATCTCTTTCTCTGTGTGTGTGTCTTTCTTTCTTTTTTTTCTCTTTTCTTTTTCTCTCTCCCAACTATTGTATGCTCGCACGTAATTCACGCATTCCATAAAGCGTTCGCCACGTGAATTGCGCAACCGTCTTCTTGCGCATGATTATTTCGCACCGCTCGTCCAAAAAGACGGAAAACAATTTTCGTAACGACAAAAACCCGGCCGGGACGTATATGTCCTCACCGGCCCGCGGATACCGGAACCGCGGACCGACTCCTGCGAGCGATCTCCGACCAATCAGACGTTTGCTCATTGGTTTCGCGACGTTACGCAACCCGCTCGCCAAATCTGCGACGAACCGCCTGCGAAAACGATGCGGATCCGTCGCCCGCATGTGTCCGCATGTTGCTTTCCTTGTTTCTCTTGGATGTGTATCTTTTTCACTCGCTCGCGATCTTCAGTGTTTTTTTGTACTTATTCTTGTTCTTGTTCAGTTTGCAACTGCATACAAAACCGCGCAATTTTATCGTCCGTTAATGACCGTTTGCCCCGCGCGCAAACCTTACAGCAAATAAGCGCTGTTTAAGTTCATTTGTGGCAACTGTTAAATCCAAGGCGAAGACTATGGTTAGGTTTAATTGGCGTGGAGAAGAGGGAGTCCCGGAATTAGAGGCAGGAACCGACTCGCCAACAGGAAAAGCGGACGATAAATCGCGCGGTCGTCGTAAATGTCGTGGCGTTCGGGCTAAACGCGATTCCGACCTCCATCGGCGGCACCACTCACGGACCCCTCGAGCCGACCCGCCGATAAACGTCTTTCTTTTTTTCTTTATTTTCTTTCGCATGTTTTTGTTTACTTACTAATTTGCGCTTTACGGTATGATGGCGTTGCGCGGATTTGCCGACACGTTGAATTTTAATTCGCGACCGCATTGGACCACGGATTGGTACCAAATCCACGAGAAAGTTCGCCGCTTTTCTGCGACGCGAAGTCCACGCGACCCTGTTGATCGTTGCGAGATTCCTGGACCGATCTTTGTGCGTAATTTGTGTGGACAATTATGTTAAAAAGAGCGATGCGATGATGCAAGCGAGCGTAACAATTTGTGTAGTGATATTTCGTCATTGTAGCGGGACCGTTTTTTGTTTTCGAAAATTTCTCAGATTTTTAAATTTAATATCTACACGGATAAGTTGAGGATTTAAGATTGTTAAATCGAATAATTGCGTATTGTATAGCTGCGACGAACATCTATATATATTCTACATGTATATATTCAATCTTGGTTGTCAGATTCTAAAAGTAGTGTCATTTTCAAATAACACGTTAAACGAGACCCGCAAATTTTACGATCTAGATTGTAAGTAGATTGATCTGAATTGTAAATTCAACGATTTGTCGTTGTAACGTTCTGTACAGATAACCGTTTTTATGAGTATGAATTATTTTTAAATAGCAGTGCGATACGATTTAGTAATTACACGGTAATATTCGATGTTACTAAAATTTATGTAAGTGCTGCGTTATGTTTGCAATAGCGTGCCCGGCGTTCGCGGACATTATTAACATTTAAAATATGTAATTTATTTTATAAGCCTTGTCGCGGTTTAATCATATAGCAGCGTCTGTTTTAAAAGCCGACTCCACTCGCGCGACATTAGACAAATGTAAATTTTAATTTGTAATAATTTTTTTTCTTTGCCTCTTATGTATAAATGTATACTTAATTTCTTGTCAAAAAATGCAATGCTTTCGATTGTTTGTCGAAGAATAATACAAAACGAGTCCTCACCGAGCTCTTCTGCTGTAAACGCGAATCAAATTAATGACGAAATTTGAACAAAAATTGACGTAATCCGTGTTATGTCAAACCTTTTCATGAAGAAGCAGAGCCTGAAAGCGGCGAAAACAAACCAAAAGAACGTCGGTTGAAATTAGGGCGTGCGATTATGCGTTATTATTTCTGTACAAAAAGAACTAGATCGACAAACCAAACCGCCAAACACCACGCGTCGAACGCAACGCAGGCAAAAAAAACAATAAGAATCCGCGTAACGTATTTTTGTCATTCGAGTGATTCCAGTGGACCTTTGCTCCCCGGCGACACGTATGTTATTACACGTCAAATCCTTGCACTGTTAATTAGTCTGCAACGTAAGTCGTTTTTATTTCTTCGATTAAAACAAGACCGAGATTACTCGCGAGGACTGGCGGCGGGAGGGGAAAAAAGGTTTAGCGGAATAATTGAAGCGTTGCGTAACCGCGCGCGTCCGTTCTGTAATTTCGAAACGTAATTTCGAAAACGAAACCGTCCGAAAGCGGTCGCCAATCGAACCGCGTGATTGATCGAACCGTCCGAACGGCAGGCGCGCGCACCCGAACGAATCCTTTCGGCTTTCGGGAAAGCGCGGTTCCTCGTGGGATATCCCGAGGACGGATTCGTGGTCGATTGTAAAGCCGACGGAGACGGCTGCGAGGTTCCACCGCGGAAAAGGCGGGCTGGGCGATCTTCTGCGGAGAAACTTCTCCTGCCCGCGGAACAAGGGCAGAGCGCTCGTCGCGACGACATGCAACGTTACGTAGAAAAGACAGGCCGCGGACTAGCAATTACAGGTGACCGGGGTCAGTGTTAATGCGACGGTTGCGTGAGAGACCGGCTTCCAAAAATGACATGCTTGCGACTGTTCCTTGCGTAACCCACAATGCGCCGAGCACAATGAGCCACGCGGCTCGTGGAAAAGCCACCGATTTGGCGCACGCTCGCGAAAAAACAAAATGAAAGGCCGACGATTGTGTCGGGACGCGCGTGTCGCTGCTCGACTTTGGCGTTGGTCGCTCTTGCGGGCGATTTTGCGGTACCAAAGATGGCGTTTGGAGAACGCGCGGGCTGGGGCCTGTAACGGAGAGGCGTTTGGAATTGTAATAATGCGCGCAATCGGGAGAATTGGAATTGTCAAAGTCAGTGTGAAACTGCGACATTCAAGTAAAGTACTACACTGAGAGAAATTTGGTAGTAAAAATTAACATGACTAATGTGACTTGAGAGAATGTCAAATGATAATTTTTAACATGTTTTGTGTTCAAATTTGGGATAAAATATGTTGAAGATGTTGGATTTAAGAAAAATAATGTTAAAAAATCAAACAATAGATGTTAAAAATGATCATTTATCAGTCGTAATGTTGTAGTAACATATTTCGTGTTAATTTTTACTACCATATTTGTATCATTTTCTTGATGCTTGGACTATTAATAGTTGTGATTCTTAGGGTTTTGATTGAATTACTGTTAACGACAAATTTATGTTATAAACAACAATTTTGTCAAGTTAAGTTTTGTGACACCGCTAGTGGTTTTGATCGTAGAACGTATTAGAAAACATTTAGGAGTCACGTAGTTCTTTGATTATAATGACCTTCGAGAGTTTGTGCTTTAACGTTTAACAAGATGACCATACCCGACTGACCAAGCGTTGTCGATTGTTACACGAACAACGATTCGCGTCCGATGATTATTATTGCTTTTCGAGCACGGACCTAGATTCAGTGGTACCGATTTTACCGTTTGGAGAACGTTTTGCAATGGACCAACGTGGTGGCAACTCCTGGTCCCACGGTCGAAACCGTCAAAAGTCTGCTCCGTGCGGTCAAGAGACACCAACCGTCAACCGACTTCCAATCTGCACCACTTTTTCGTCACCAAGAAGTCCACCTCTTCGTCAACAATTCCTCTTCACGAAGACCACTACTGCGTCCCTCGACTACAAACGACCTTCGTAATACCGTACTCGCAAGAAGATGACCAATGCGCCGTCTCATAGACAAGCATCAATGGGACATCATTGGCTTGCACGACAACCACCGAAAATCGACGTCCCATTGGCAACTTCGCCAAAACGGATGCCTCGCTGAAGCGTACGCGCCGACCGACGATCGGCTTTGATTTAGAAGCCGTGCGCGGAGCGCCGCGTTTGTTTGTCCCGCGGCTCGTCGCGCAGATAAGCGCGCGCGGCCTTGGTCCGCGGCGGTTCGTCGCGACGGGTCCGTTCTCGTGAACCCGGCGCTCCCGGACGGACGGGCAAAGAGGTTACCTGCAGGAAGCCCTCGTCCAGCAGCGGGCCCCAGCATTCCGAACCCAGGGCGAGATCCGCGACGGTGGCGTTGCTCTGGCGCGACTTCTGCGCCTCGCACATATGTGTGGTTCCTCGTGGAGATCCCGGCGCCAGGTGGCGCGCGGGTTTCGACCTTGACCCTTGGCGCAGGGGACGCGCACTTCGACCCCGACCGGCGACCACTAATTGTCACTCGCACCGACTGGACCCTGTAGACCTTTCCCCGGGTCAAAGGTCAGAGCGACGAC
This sequence comes from Psilanteris sp. ZL-2020, assembly GCA_022817085.1. Classification (NCBI taxonomy): domain Eukaryota; kingdom Metazoa; phylum Arthropoda; class Insecta; order Hymenoptera; family Scelionidae; genus Psilanteris; species Psilanteris sp. ZL-2020. The sequence goes on from JABFQC010002436.1 coordinate 10,757, forward strand.
GCGCTCGTCCGACTCTGTGGCTGCCGATCGCCGCGTCCGATTGCCCAACGCTCCACGTGAACGCGCGCACGGACGAGTCGCGCGACGCGACGATTGTTTGAGCTGGTTCGTGACACTGTCGTGCGCGCCGAGAAATGGTATCGCGCCGCGGCTCGGCCGCTGGAAGGGATCCGTCGCGCTGGCTCATTGGCGGGGACACGCGCGTTTCCACCACGTGCGCGCGTGTCCCGGGCAGCGCACGCGAGCGCGCCCAACCGGTCAACCCGGGACCGTCCGCGCCCGGTCATTGTCGCGCGTTACGAAGCTCGAGCGCCACTGGACTCGGATCGGCCGGACGATCGTTATCGCAACGATAACGGCGATCGCGATTTGCGAGCTTCCGCTTGCGTTCCGTCGTTGCGCCGGGGTCTTAAATCAGGGGCGTCTTGATTGACAATGGATGAGCGGCGACGGCGGGTTACTGCATTCGGATCGCGCATTTACGAGCGACGTTTGTCGTATGCAATTAATGACACCACGTGATATGTATGCAGTTGGTAACACTGATGTGTTTATTAATGGATCGACTGATAAAAAAATGTAATAGATTCGTATCTTTTAAAACACAAACTGACTTAATTGGGACGCCTGTGAGTCTTAATCAAATGCACAATATCTTGTATTAAGACGGGTGACTCAAACGAGTGACTTTGTGTCTTGAAAACGTCACACGTATGTTCAATAATTGCGACGTGAAATATAGTATACGAATCGTTTCATTCCGAGATAAAACTAATAACGACCGGTTAAATGTTCTAGGATGACGCCGTCTGGATAGACCAGCTGGCGAACACGATCGGCGGACGGAATAAAATTGTTCAGCGGAACGAACCATTATCTAAACAGGATGAACCCGGTCGCACATCCCGGCTGGTCAACTCGTTCTCCAACTTCCGTTCCGCTGGGGTGAAAAGTAGCAATGACCTTGAGCGACTTGGATCACGCGGTATCCCCGCACCGCCGGACCTGTGGAATTGGTACCGATCGCAACAACGACCTTGAACCAACCGGTACCACACGAAGACCTTTTGCACCGTGCAAATTTGCCGGACGACGAACGACTCGCGCCAGGACGATTCCCGCGGGTCGCAGGATCGGTGGCGCGCTGCACTGTCGATGGCGACCGGCCCGATCGGCGCCGATTACGTAATTCTCGAGCGCGCGCTAACGCCAAACGGCGGCGCGCTGCTTCCTCGAAAACGGATAATCGTCGTCTGATTGGCATTGTCGTTCGTCGCGGCGCACGGCTGCGCACGTGACGCGGGCGTAACGGCGCTGTCCGGGCGCGCGGACGAATCGCGTGCCCCGTCGCGCGCGAGACAATGCTGGCCCTTGAACTTTACCACCGCCAAGGAGAAGACGAGGAGCAAGGAAATCGCCGGCTTTTTAGCCGCTGGCTAATTACACACCGATTATGAAAAAGCCGAACAAATTGCAGCCGCGCGGATGCTTCGATTATAGGACAACAACGTGTCATTAGACGGACTTTGTGTCTCCGCTTGCGTCCGCGGCAACAACTGCGCCGTTTCGCAACGCGCGCCGACGACGTCTTCGGCGAACGATTTCGGCCCGAGCGTGTAGCGGTTTCGCGCCATTCATGGCCGCTGAGCGACCATTTGGACGTCGTTTGGACGTGATTCGCACGTGGCGATGGATCCGTTGCGGGTTGAAGTGCGTTTGGATGCGAGGCGATTGCGAATTGGAACAGTCGGTTGTGAAATTGTCGGTGCACTGAGAAAACTGAATTGTACAATGTGAATAGTAAGATACGCGGATGCTGATTGGTTAAAACAAATGAATGTAGCTATATGATTGGCTAAGAAAATTAATGTATTGGATAGGCAAGGTTATACAATGTTATGTAGTTTCAGTTACAATTTGGGTTGTTTCCGGTACAATATGATTTTCTCAGTGTAAATTGATGGGAGTTTCGTGTGCGATTTCGAGCGTCGATGATGAATGTTGTTTGAACGTAAGGTAGACGTCGATGAGGATGTTCAGATTCGGAAGATGTTTGAAGCTAGTTTGTTGTGTATGCATGGATTGTAGGTTAATAAGGTTGTTGAATGTAATGAAAAATGTCGAATATTAATGCGGACGTGGTTTCAACGTAAAGAAGACGTTCGTAAAAAGGTTGAAATTAATCTAATGAGCGTTGTGAAGTTAATGAATTTACCTTAAATATCAATTTCATAAAACTACCACATGTCATTACAATTCCGTTTATAACGTATCCGTTATTTCAACGTAAAATAATTATTGACGTTTTTGTCCGAGTAATGCGGTGCGCGGTTATTTTGGTCGCGAATGAAATCCGTTTGTTTTGAATCAAAAACCGAAAACGAAAATCAACGTCTTCGTCACGTCGCAGAAAAGTTTGTTCGACGAATTGTCACCCGCGTAACTTCTGCTCTCCGACAACGTAAGTTCCATTCGATTATTGCGCGCTATGTCATTCGTCGATACACAAATAGCACCGCGACGGAATCACCGATTCTCGAACGGCCCCGACAATGCCGGATTCGCGTATTTTTTTGCTTCCACAATCTCGAAATTTGTGATTATCTATTTTCTATTTGCAATGATTAAATGGTTATCAAACGTATCAAGCAATTTTTTGTAATCAAAAAAGTGCCAATCGATCAAAGTTGCTTGTCGTGAAATTGACCATTGACTAGAAATGTAGATAGATTATCAATCATACGGACCTTGGATGTCAGCGGAATTACAATAAAATGAACTTATTCTTATTAAAATATACAATTACGTGATATCAGATTCTTTACATAATTTAAACTGATTCGAACGAATCAACGTGGCATCCGGAGTCCTCGCAAGCAACATTAGTCAATACATATAAATATATATATATATTCTTGCAATTTCAGTACATTTCTCATTTATCATTCACACCTTAATTATTCCAACTTCGCATCGATAATGCAATTTATGTAATTGTCCACGTATGCACCACTAACCACGTACTCATGAAAGTATATATTTGTGAATTTACGTCATCTTCTGCGTCCGTCAATCGCTTATTAGTCTCGTCAAGATTGCGAGCGATTTTTCGTCCGCATCCTGATTTGTAACGCCAAATGCTTTGTGTCCCCATAAGCGCGCGTTAACGGGTCATAATCGCAGCAAAACGACACGCAATTATAATACTATTAATCGTGTTTCAAGCACCACAACCGCTAATTGTCGTGTCTTTTTCGCAGGGTCTCGTCGGATGCTTATGAGCGCAAAATTTGCGCGTACGAATTGTCGACCAGCGGACGTGCTCACGCGTGATCGCATTTTGCCCAACCGTTGCCATCGCGATGGCCCGAAGCACGTCGTTCGTCGGTTTCAAACTTACATCTATTAACAGCTCAATTTCATCATCCAAGCAACCGAGAAAGTGGTCGTTGATCATCTGACCTATTATACCGAGGTTTTTCTTGCCCAAGAGTATGAGCATTTCGTCTAGCACATCGTACTCGGTCCAATTTCGGTCGTATCCGTTCATATTGCAGTTCATTCTTGGTCAAAAAAATCGACAAATGCAAAACAGCAATACTATGTATTAAATTAAGATCAAGTAGTAAATTTATACAAACAATATTGTATATATATATGTGTATGTGTGTGTATATATATAATTGCATGTACTATATATTCGCGTGTATATATTTGTATCTATATATAACGCTGAAGTTGCTAATATGTATCTGTGTGTGTGTGTGTGTGTGTATATATATTATATAAAATATTTGTTTTCGCGCCGATTACACGCAAAAACGACAAACGATAATGAGAAACTGACATTTTTCCGTCGACGAGGTTGAAGCGTTGTTTTGGGTGCGCGATTTTATTTGTCTGTTATTGTTGTGTATCCGTGTTCATTGCGGTTTTCGAATTCTGTTTACGCACACGCGCGCGACGGACGACGACGTTTCGAACGGAGCTGCGGTTTCTTTTTTCTAAAAATACGCCTTTCGCGCGGGGTGATTTCGCGATCACGACGCGCGAATTTGACACGGTTCAATGCCACTTCGCGAATTTAGTCGCAAGATAAATAAGCGCGAGAAGAATGCGAAAGTGTAACGAAGTGTGTGAGAATTGCGGCGTCAAATGTACGCGAATTTTTCGGTTGTTGTACTTTCGTTCTTCAATTGCCGTTGATGCGGTTGTTGCGCTTTTGTCTTGACGATTTTTTTGTCGTTTTGAAAACAAGGCAAAAGGGTTCATTTTTGTACGTACAACAGGGAGAGAAATGTCTGGTAACCGTTACAGGACGAATATAGTAACAGGAAGGGTTGACGTTCTTTTGTTGTAATTATTACATTACTATTTAATGTTATCAATGTGTTATAATTCTGGTATACGCGTTAAAATGAAATTATGTGTAATTATTATTTCTTACTGTAAATTAATTTCAAAGCGTTGAACTGTACTATTATATTATTAAATTATATTTTTAGTTTATGGTACTACATTATCAAATATTATATTTCTTATTGATTTATTTATTACATTCTTTCATGTTTGTAATCAATAGTTTTATATATTATGATAAATACTTGAAGTCGTGGTTTCAAAATTGTAAAATAATTTATAATGTAATGTTTACAATTTATTGTCACACCTTTTACACTGTAATGGTTAGAAGAAAATATATATGACAATACAAGCTCTTTGCTTTCATAGGGATACTTTTGACAAGTACGATTTTGTACCTATTACATGTGATTTTTTTCTCAGTGAATCACAGCGCCGTCTATAATCAATTTTAGTAAATGTTAGAAACCTGTTGATAAACCGTAGTGAAATGCCATAATTATGTTCATGTTTGAATTTAAACATAAAATATGTACTACGTTATATTTTTGTTTCATTTATAATATCTTCTCACATTTGCTCTGAAAAAATTACTTTTTCAGCAAGATCTACTGAAACATTTAGTTAAACCAGTATCGTAACCGTCAAGTTCAATTTTAATTAATAATTAAAATTAACAATAAATTTAAGTTGTAAAGCAGCCAAAACTGACATTTTTGACTGAAACAATTGAAAATTTCAGAAAATTTGACTGAATTTATTAATTCCAGTATCTTAACCGGCTGCTATATTCTATCAAAAAATCTGAGCTTTTCACTTTGACTAACTGAGTTTTTTCAGTTTTGTCCTACTTCACTGAAAACTCAGTTACATAAACCAAATTGTAACCGTCAAACCGTACCCGCAATGATACACGGAGAAAACGTTTTATCAAAAAATACTATATTTACTACCACACGTAGGATGAGGCTTTTAAAAATGAAAATAATACTCCTTATTACTGTTATAGATTACTATATAATATAGTAATTTTTCGTAGGATATCTGCAATAC
>JABFQC010002437.1:0-16162 GCA_022817085.1 Psilanteris sp. ZL-2020
TATATATACAGTGTCAAGTGATAACAATAGATAAATATGTCAGATTAGTAACATTTTTTAAGTTAAAGCATTGCAATTTAATGCATTTAAAATATTGGTTGACACAAAGTGTATGAAACCCACATTTTCAGGATTACACACATTATGCAGTCCTGTAGTTTATAAAATATTGTGTGTTTTGTCAGATTTTTAAGGGGGAGGAGGGGCAAAGCCTCCACATATTACCAAATGAAGGTTGTGTTTTTGGTATCAATTTTGTTCACACAATTTTCTACTTTCAGTCCTGTAATCAGGGAATTTAATATTCTGATTTATTTTGTAATATTATTACCTCATGATACTACATACACAAACATATACACACCCACGTATATATTACCCTACCATAATTGTAGGTGTATAAGTTTTTAAATAAATTTGTCTTTTCTTTTTGACCATATAGCGTATAGACCTGGTATGCGATTTTTGTAACAATCATAATGAAAATAACAACTTCTAATATATATTTTGAATCTGTCAAAGTTTGACATATATATAATCCATACGTTTGGTATTCTGATGTATATTTTCACACACTCATAGTGAAAAATAGTCATCCACAATAAAATTCATGGATTAAGATATAGAAATTATCTTCTTATGACATATCATGTGATGCAAATGTCAAGTGGATTTTCTGTGTCATCTTATATTATTTAATTGCATATTAATTAATCTTCTTCGAACAATCTTTCCCTCTATCTCTCTTTTTCTTTTAAATTGTAATATTTTCTAATTGGTATTCATGTAATGTTTATGTAAGAATAAGTAATGGCAACTTGGAATTTTAGTGTATTATTTTTGTTAACACTGTTTAGGAACAGTGTTTACATAATAAATAATATTTTTATTATAATTTAATGATTTCTTTGTGATAGACCACTAGGTGTATGCATTTGCTAAATGTAATTAAGTTACATTAAAATGTCAGGTTTGTTTATATAGGAAACAAAAAAATTGTATGCAATTATTTCATTTGTCAGGCATTAATTTTTTTGTACTTTATATAATGTTATAAATACATTATTGTTGTAAACAAATGCTTTCAATATTCTTAATACAAACTATTCATACAAATGCATATTTGTGTTTCAGATACTCTTGAGAATAATGTTCAAAGAGGTAAATCAAAAATCATTATTTATTAAAGTTTTTATTAGCAAATTACATGCATCATTTATATAAATGAAAACAAGTTATTAATTTTTTACAGCTTTCTATTTAATTTTTTTCCACATATTACTTTTCCTATTTATTTGGTCGTATTGGAAAACAGTTGCAGCGGAATTAATAAGTATTCCTAAACAGGTAAAATTACAAAAATGTTTTTTCTTATAATATAGTCATTGTGTGTTTTATAATGTATCAATATATTTAGTAATTTGTTATTAATGTATTACTTTGTAATAGTAATTCATTTCAGTTTTTAAATGCATGATTAAATAATTACAATATTAAATTTATTATCAATTATTAATAAATGTATTAATTGAAAAAACTTATGTTAACATATTTTAATACGTCAATAATTATGAATTTTTTATATTACATTATTGTTATTTACAATAAATGGCTGATAGATAAACACATAATATTATTATTGTTTCAGTTTACAGTTCCTAGTGTAGAAAGGCTTCTGCTATTAGAAGCAGAAACTGAGGAAGCTCAGAAAGAAATCTTAAATAGGTTTGCACAAGATCTTCCAGTTGTAAATAGGACAATGAAAGGAGGTAATATAATTTAAATAATTTTATTTCTAGGTAATGTAATTTAGAACTGTTAAATAAATCTATAACGTTTAAAAATATATAACGCTAAATATCAATACCTTAGAAGCATTTTATTATTTTAATTTCAATATATAATTCTAAACATTTATTGTTGAGTCTAATATTATTTACAATTGTATTACTTTTCAAAGTAATCGATACAAATTAGAATATAATATTAACGAAAAATTATTAAACTTCTGGATTACAGCTGTAAGATTTTGTGAGCGTTGTGCTGTAATAAAGCCAGATCGAGCACATCATTGTAGTATTTGTAACACTTGTGTGCTCAAAATGGACCATCATTGTCCTTGGGTAAACAACTGCGTGGGCTTCCACAATTATAAATTCTTTATGTTGTTTTTGGCATATGCTCTTCTGTATTGTATTTTCATCGTTGGAACTACTTTAGAATACTTTATTCGGTTTTGGAAGGTATAACCATTATTGAATATTTTTTAATTCTTCATTTACTTATATTTACAAATAAAATTGTATATAATAACTTTTTAGTTTACACTTATTGACATTATAATGTTATGAAAAACATAATTTAAAGTGTACTTCTTTATTTTAAATATTAAGACAACAAAAATTATAACCATAATTAATAGCTAAAAGAAGTAATGATATAATTAATTGATCAAGATAAATTCATACACTTTACTAGAGATTATTATATTTTAAATTATTTTTTTAAGCATACTTTTCACAAACAAGAAAAGTATGCCAGTTATTTAATAGATAGTAATTTTTATTTAAAATTATTATTTACTTCCTTGAAATTATTGGATATTGTTAATCGATTATGTGTCTAAATGTAAATAATTAATTTCTTTTCTAGGGAGAAGTAACTGGTTTTGGGGGGTACCATCTACTTTTCTTATGTTTTATTGCATTGATGCTTGCCATCAGCCTTAATTCTTTATTTACTTACCACTGTTACCTCATATTGCATAACAGATCAACATTGGGTAAATAACAATAATACAGTTTTTATTCAAATTTCAAGTTATATTTTTACACTAAAAATACAAATTGGGTTTCAGAGGCGTTTCGACCACCTATATTTAGAACAGGGAAGGATAAGGATGGTTTTAGTTTAGGAAAATATAATAATTTTCAAGAAGTTTTTGGTGACAATGCACGACTTTGGTTTCTTCCATTTTTTACAAGGTAAGAGAAACTTTAAACATTACTTAACAAAATTTTAACTCCTTTATAACATAAAAAGGATTGTTTTAATAAAATATATATGACCTATTTGTATTAATATATATTAAAAAAATAAATGACATTAATATATGATCATATGATTAATTAAGGGTTTTCAAAAAAATAAAATACATTTTATTTAATAATCGCATTCTAATATCGTCGATAAAGTTTATAAACATTTTTATAAAACTATTTTTACATTAAAATAATAGTTGTTCATTATTGTACTAAGAAGTTGATCAAACATAAATAATAAATCTTTGAGTTATAATAAGTTTGTTTTAACGATTTGTATTTTCATTAAAAAATGTATGATATATAATTCTTTACATAAGCAGTCTGTAATATCAACTCATTAAATAAAATATTCCAATTTTAAAATAAAAAAATTTAAATAAGTGATTTGAATTTTCTATAAATAATATTTATTGGCACATAGGTAATTGAGTTTTGAAAGTTTAAAAGGAAACATTGAAATTTTAAGTATTAATTTATTGACGTAATAATAAAGATAATTCAGTATGAATGATAAAATTGTTTTTAAAATTATATCAAAATTATTAGTTCAAATTAAAAAGAATTCCCTTATTTAATATGTTAATATTATATATAATGTATAATTCAACATTTCATATTTATTAATTAATTTCAATTGTAAATCCAGTATAAATAGGTCAATTGTATGACATGCTTTCAACGATTAAATCGATTTTGTTAATATAATACATTTTCCATTCAATGAGAAATTAACTGTAACTCATTTATTTATATAAGATTCCTTTATTACTAACCTTCATATCAACCTTGAGCCAACTGCACAATACCGAATAATAGGTAAAAGGTTTATTTCAAGTTTAATTCAAATTAACTCATTTTGATTTATGTATTTAACACTAAACTCATATAAAAAGCAAGTTATGTATTTGTATATTACTTTTGTGATTATTGCTCGATTGGAAAACTAGTTGATATCGGTATATTCTCTGTTTAGTAATAATAAGCACATATTTAGTAATAGTCAATATTGATAAAGAAACCTGGCATAAGTAATGTTGTTCATAGCGTACACTCATTCTTTCTTTAGAAAATTGTTGTAAAAATTTCTTTATCAATGTGCTTATTAGAAATACACATGTTATGATTGATTTTTTTGCCTGCACATTTCATAATATATTTTATGTGTGCATTTAAACACAATACATATAATTTTAATAATGAATTAAAACTAATGTATTATTTAAATATCATAATATGGTATAACATAATATATTAATATTTAATATATTATTAAACTTTTGAATTTGTTTTAATTTTATCATTTTTACGTTTTTAAATATTAATTCAGCATAAAATAAACAAATTTTAAATTTGGTATTTATAATTAATATTATGAGACAATTATTGCTTGATTTTTAAGAACAGTATATTTTTATGTAAAATATATTTTAATTTTTTTAAATTGAACTATTAAATAATTTATTTAGAATTATACACATAAATCTATTTTATTGTATTATTATTATTATTATTCTTATACATACATAGATTTTTATTTAAATTAATGTTATATATTTTTAAACAATTAATAGATATATAAGATTAATATTGCACATTTTGAGTTTTAAGTAGTATTTAAGCAGTATGTAATTTCATGCACGCTTAACATTTAATAAACATGCTTTATTTATTATATATTGTATAGGATGGTATAATATAAAATAGAATTCTATATATATTATGATACACAATAGTTTTTACTACCTGTATTAAATATAATGTTTCTGATAATTTTATTAACCATAATGAATACTTCTTTCATTAAATTTAATTAAATCATAAACAATTCCATATGTTTAAAAATGTAATTTGACAAACAAACGATGAAAAATCAAACAAAAAAAAGTGAATTTTATTTAATTTAGCGTTATTTGAAATAATTTCACACTTGATACAAGTGAATCAAATCAAATAGAGATTATACCGAATGGAACTTCGTTACTGAATATGCATGTTTTTCAAACTAAAACTCATCGAGAATACATTATTCTTAAAATATATATACACATTTATATTCAACCTTCACATGGAAGAATCATATCATCTTTCTCCATAAGTCACTTATTTTATCCTTATTACTTTTATTCTCAATTGATTTAAACATCTACTATTGTGATTCAACATTTGAATCATTTGGTGTTAGACCTGTGGCTAATGTCTTAGTTATTGCTATCACTAAACAACGTCCAAATGCCTTTGATATTATTTTAAACAAGGGGTTGGGGCATGAACTGTGTTTTAGTCTTGGAAATGGAGTCGTCTTTCCAGTTCGCTCGCAACACCAAGCTACTCTCAATTCATACAACTCAATGGGAAATACTAGGAACAGGTTAGAAATTTGAACATTGACTAGAGCAACAAAAATCCGCGACATTTTAACGCTACGAGAAACCTTTGCTAAGGAATTCCAAAGTTTAATGACTTGCTATTAAAGTTCTGGAGCACACATCCTCGAGTTCCACAGTAAAGAAGCCATTCATAACTGCCGCATGTGCATGCTTAAACGTGTTGCTTGACCAATCAATTCATCAACTCGTTTTAAGCTTTCAATCGAGCGCTCTACTATTGGATCAAGACCTAAACCAACCTCACAATGTACTAATCCGTTGAAGAGTTTCGCTGAATTAATAATCACGTTTTTTATGTGTTATTTGCTTCGATTAACCATTTTGTTGTAGCAGACAAAACGATTCAATTTGTATGCATTTTCGTTCAATTAGCAAATACTTTTTGCTGCGTTCTACGTGGATCACGCATTTGCTATAAGTGTCAAGGAAACGTTGTGATTCGACTGATCTCTGAATTTACAACTTCACTCAGTCTTTTATAAACATAATGTTTTTTGTGCAGTGAATTGTGCATTTTCGTCGGGACTTGCTATTTTTTTAGAAAAAAAAAAAGAAGAAAAAAAATGTAAAAGAACATGTTTTTGTTTCTTTTTTTTATTTTTTTTTCTTGCATCATGACTGATTTCATTAAATGATACTTAAGATTTTTGTCTGCTTTGGTAAACTAATGATACATTCTGAAATATATTTGTAATAACACTTTTGGCGTTTTTATGTGTTTTATTTTAAATTCACTTGTACGTTTTGATACTTGAAGTTGTACTTCTGCATTGTGTAATGCATTTTTTAAAATAATGATTAACTTTTTGTACATTACAATCATTATTATTTATTCGTTTGTATATGTAGCTAGCTAAGTATTTAAAGCTTTTATTATTATTATTATTATTATTATCATTATAAATAAACGAATCACAATTTTCCTCGCGTAAGTATTGTGTTGTCAAAATGAATTACACTTTTTTAACATGGTACGTTATGAACTTGATTTTTGTTTGAAGTAATACTGTTAGATCACACTAAAAAGAAAAAAAAAAAAACAAAAATGAACGTATTTTTAGTACAGATTATTAACAAGATGATTGCATCTAGCAAGTAAATGTGTTCTGACTAATATTGTACACGAATAAAAATTTGCGATACCTGATAAATGAATATCAATGGTGTCGTGAGTACTTGATGATGAAATTAATGATGCATGATTAGGCATTCAGATGTGTCGTATGTATGAATACACTTTGGTGCGATACAATATACTGGTTTGATGATTATGTTTGAACAAAAAGCTAGACGTAGAAGTAAACGTTGAAATAATAATGTATGTTACCCCGGAGGTATTGTGCATCTGGTTCCTAGATAGATATGTATGAACCGTAAAGTGGTATGGCTAAAAGAAATGAAGAACACGACGGTGTTCAAACGATGCTCAAGGAAAATGTTCAAGCTTACTGTTGCGTTGTGATAAATCATTTAATATGATAATTTATTTTTAAATTTCGCATTATTATTTGTGTCAATTAACACGTCGAGACACTTGACTTAAACGTACACAAGTTATGCCACTTATTTATAGGAGATATATCATTGTTGAACTTTTCCCCAATCGAACGGTTTCATCAATCGGAGCTGCGTTCATAGTTACTAATATTGTGATAAACTCGATTTTGTATTGATTAATGTATGCGTGTACATTAACGTATGAAAAATGACAATTTAAATGCTAAACATTAATATATAAATAATAATAATATTAAAATGATATTATAATATATATCATATATGAAATATATGTAATGTATATAATAATATATATATATAACAAATATATTCCAGTTTTTCAATCGCACAAAAGTCTAATGTTAAAAGCTATATTTAAATAGACGTTTAATCTTTTATATGCAATACAGATTTATATTTTATTGTTACATAATAATCTTATATATATATATAATAATATAAATAATATATATATATATATATATTAGAAGATTAAATAAATAAATTAAACAAATGAAAGAAAATGAATAGACATTGATTGAAGGGATGAAGAACGACCGTTCATTTAGTAATTATAAACAAAGATTGAATGCAATTTTGATAATCAAGTAGTTCCGTCGTTCAACATTGATATAAATTCTCAACATTGTTGGAAATATTGTGGATGGGAATAAGAGTGTGGGTTACAGTTTTGGCGATGGCGTAACATTCCCCGAGAGGCTTTACGAAGAAGATACTCACACGCTGCTGGGTGATGAGTTTCACTAGAGGAGGGATGAAAATGACCAAGATCCATCGAATATCATTGTTCTAACGTCTGACATTTCATAACGTAATTTTTACGAGCAACGGTAATTAGTATAAAGCGGGCGGGGCCAGATCCCGGCCCTTTTAAATTTAGTTCTTCACACATTTTCTTGTAAATAATTCTAAATTATTTGTTTACCGAGTTTATCTGACAATAATAACGGTTATGGAATAGAATAATAATGACAACTGAATAGGTTTTCATTATTTTATTATAAATTGATGTGGAAGTGGAGAAATGGCTGAGTAATTATTATTGATTCTCGTTATGTCAAAGTAATTAATTATTTGAGTCTGAAATTAACGTTGAGATCAAACTCAACGGATAGTTTATGGTGTAAAATTGCTGCGAGGATACGTAACTAGAGATAATATTGTGTGTACGTAAAGAAAATAGTCATTGGGATAATTTATTTCTCCCAACCGCCATACCGAGTATTTTTAATGCTTGCTTTGTAATTTGTATATCTTTTGTAAATTTGTAAATTGCAATGTTGTTTTATAATTGAAACAAGTAAATTATTCATGCTTTAAGTGCGAAAAAATTATAAAAAGACAACCTTTATATATTTTTTTAACATTTATGAGCAAACGGCTGTTTTCTGCAAAATGGTTTTGAGTATGAGAGCCGACTAACTTTTCTCATGTTAAACGATATAGTTTGTCCAGGTTCTATAGTGAATGAAATGAAATTCTATAAATAATTTTCAAGACAAAATTTTAATTTGTTTCATAAGTAAAGACCTTTTTCTTTAGAATACATTAAAAATAATACTATTCTTCATATCACCATGACACTAAAATTAATTTCTTCTTTGTAGCATGCGGAAATAGTTTTACTGATTATTATTAATTACCAACAATTTTTACTCATTCAAACGTGTCAACTGCGTTAGAATATAGCAGTTGCCATTTCATGACTTTGTAGAAGTTCAATGACAGCATTATCATTTCTTTTGAAATGTAAGGTCATCTGGTATCATTTTTAAGATCCTAAAAGAATGTTATGAGAAAATTCATTATGCTCATGTACTAATTGTTAATGTCTGAAACTATATATATATATATATATATATATATTGTATATATATTACATGTATATATACACATTATATAAATAGACGTATATTTGTTATTCAATATATGTATTACTATCTACTTGTTAAACAAGTCATGAAGAAGAATCATCTTTAGATATATTCATATTATCATGCGTAACACGCTCATAAATTGAGTTACAAGTTATAGTTAAACTGAACTTCATTTTTCAATACTTCTCTCTTGTAATATAAATATAAATATATTGATGAAATTGTATATACCTTTCAATTTGAGTTTTGAATAGATTCATACGTAATTGATTAGTAGGTCTTGAAATGTGCCTTAATCTAAAAAGATATCAAATGTTGAAGAAATTGTAATTTATTATAAATAAAGATTTGTTTTGTCAACAAACTTCTGATTAATCAAGGTCGGATTATATAAATAAATACATAAATAATATGTTTCTAATAAATATAGTATTTATTGTTTTGATAATTTATTTTATAAATCAACCTAACTTGTTTGTAAACAATTAAAAACCTTTTTTTTATAAGTATAATAATAATACATTACTATTTCTTTAACATTATTTTGTTGGTATTTGGCATTTCATTGTTAATATCTAGAGTATATTGAAATTGGATCTCTTCCAAGATACTTTCATAAGTAGTCTTTTATGGAAATATTGATTTTATATATTATCTCTTGACTTTGTTTGTATTTATTTTACATATAAATAATAAATAATGTAAAGAAAACATAAATCTTGAAAATTGTTTACAGAACATTTTTGTGATATTATTTTAAATTTAAATATTGACGCGATTATTTTTAAGTAAAAAATAATATATTTAATTTATTAAAAATGCATTAATAATTAAATTTAATATTTAATAATGATACGCTCAAAATTAAGTTTATCTGTCAATTAATTATTATTTAATACATTTAATCATTATTTAACATTTGAAAAGCACATTAGCGTTAAATTCATACTTCGAATATATTTTTTCGTAAACACAATTTTATATTATAAATACTGATTCTTAATACTTTTCATTTACATAATATCAATGTAATTACGTTTTTTCACTCTTATTTCTAATACATCTATATGATTAAGGGGAAGTTCCCATTACAAAGCTCAAAAAATATCCAAACTTTGACATTTTTTATTCTGAGAAACAATAATGACTTGGCATCTGACGTTTTTTAGAAAAATTTATTGTTCCTTGAACATACAAAACTTTTTTTTTAAGTTGATCAATTTTTATCCAAAATTTGAATGAAAGGCTTTTTTAACAGAAGAAGTATGACAGAATTATTGTTCTTGCATATGAGAATTTCTTGTGGCACTGTTCCATACAGCTTCCGCTTTTTCAATTCAGGATTTGTCCAATTATTTTGGCTTAATTTTTAGCTTCTATACCAGAAGGAATTTCCAGCAAATTTCTTGTCTTTAATATCAAAGACTAACATTCGTTTAAATATTCACTATCAGTACGTCGCGATGATAATACTTTTTTACTGTCATTTCATTGTACTGTGGTTTTGGGTCCATTTTCCCTACCGTTGCCTTGAATAATTCATTTGCACCAGCTCTCATCACCCTCGTGACAAAATTGATGTTTCGAGATGTCATCTGTACAACACTTGTAGCAGTATGAGGCCTAGATAGCTTCTTTTATTTTTCTGCAATATCGGATCACGAGTCCATAATAAAGTGCCATATTGTATTATTGTTGAGGGCGCCACTGCGCCCCAGCTCTGTACGATTTTTTACGCATCTTTCGCAGCGGAAAAAAGTGGAATTATCCTATACAGAGGTGGAACTTACTTGTCCACGCTTTTGTGGAAGATGAAAGATTTTTTATCAATTTTTATTTTTCACAATGAGTGCTCATTCCTTTTTGCAAATGTTCCATACTTTTTTGTAATTTCACGTCGTCATGGGATTCATATGCAGAAATAATTTAAATGGTTTTGCATCTCTTTCAATTCTTCTAGTAGATAGTAGAAAGTTGTAATGAGGATTAAGGGATTTTCATACCAATGGCATTACTAGCTAGAGCAACAATGTAAATATTTCTTTGATGGAAAAATCCTTTTATCCACATTTTCCTTTTTGAAATCAAAGTAGATTTTCAAATTATGCAATAAAAGATGCTCCATTTCTTTAACATTTGTAATGGGAGACTGCTCTTAAATCTACTTATAAATATGATTCATTGAATTACTTTGTAGCATTTATTTCATTGTAATTTAAAGTGACTTGTGAGTCTAAAGTCACAGAGGACTTATATATTCTTCCCTAAGAATATTTTCAATTTATTAATTTTAATTAGTTTATTTGTTTCTTTATTACGGAAAAGACTATATAAAAAAATACTAATTTAATGTAATATTTTTCTTAATGAAAAATAATTTCCATAAATTTCTAGTATTACTTTAAATAATAAAAGTATTTAAACAAGTCATGCAACGATCTTAGTACTGACGAGTCGCTTTAAATTCTTATATTTAAATCTAATTTAACAGAATTAAGATTTAAATTGTCATCAATAATATTATTTTGATCAAAGAGGAGTGTATTATAATTAAAATACCGGATAAAGCATTTTTATATTAGAAACACAATATGTATATAGTTAAATTAAAGATTTGACTAATAAATCAAATTCATTACCCTGGGTAATTTTTTTTTCATAAATAATTGTCCATACGTAATTTATAACAAAATAGTTTGTCATCCGAAATCAAAAAAAGCATTTTCCAGCATTAACGTTTTTGTATTAAACTGCAATCCACTGCCAAAAGTACACATAAATCACATTCAAAATGAAGCAATTTAATATACTAAGAAAACTAACATTTAATGCTGGAATATTTGCTGGAACTCTAAGACTATTGAGTTTGTTACGAAGATGAGTGTTAAATAAATTGATACATTTAATTTGCTTTCATATAATTTCATATAAAATTGTACTTTGTGTTGTTTGCTTATGTGTGATTGTAAATTGTTATGAGTGTGTTATGTTGGAAAGTTTCAGATCTTTTGGATAAAAATAGGTACTTTGGAATCATTCTTCTGATAAGAAATAAAAGCATACACACGTTCACCTTTCATATTATAATATCAATTTAAAACAAAACTTAATACTGTTTTAATATAAAATACCACTTGATAAATGCAATAGAATTTCTTGCTACGACAACTAGATGTATGACCATGATTCAAATAATATTTATGGAGGTTCTCCAAGTCTAATGCAACAATTTAATGATTTTTAATACGGTATTACGAATACTGTTTATTCACAACTTGTAAATACTTCTATTTATTCTGTCATTATGGGAGATTATTTTTGTATAAAATATATAACATAAGCCTTTCAAATGAAATTGAAGGTTTTCATTACCTCGAGAACGTCTCAAGTTACCCTGATAACAATAATTAAATATAAATTATTATGTTGATCAAGAAATAATATTCTCCCAAAATGAGAAAATATCCCGAATAAATTTCAAATATCCATTATATATAACCAACAAATCAATTTTAAGATATTCTAATTCTAGTAAGATCATTTGGAGCACCCCCTTAAATTGTATTTTTAAATCATATTCGTAATTTATTTAGTGAGATATTAGATTATAAATAAACTACCATGCCCTTTTTGCGAGGCACTTTTTACTTCTGATTGTAATATACTACATTCCTGTTATTTTTAACGTCAGTATTTGCATTCAAAATAATAGCATTACTTTTGATGTTATACTTATGCATAATTATGATTATTATGTAATTAATTCTGATATTACTTTAAAGTTTCTAGTTGACAAAGCATTTAAGATAATATATTCTGATGATTTTTCCAGATCGTTAACTCTACCATAGTATTTGTAATACCTTTTCAAATTCTACTGTAGTTTGAGAGATTGCATTATGAAAGAATTTTTAGAGCTAAAGTGAATATTATGTGTGTTAACAGTTTTTGAACCAAAAGATCCGAAATCTCTCTTCAAGACAGTGCTGATCAATAGACTATTAACGTTACGCTTGAAGTGAATTATAATTAACAAAATTAAAGTGTATTTAAGTGATTATGTGGTATTCATATAGATGTAAATCAAACGTGTATTGATCCGTTAAGGGGTCTTCTGAATTACATGGTTAACATTAAGATTGTCGAAAATTGTTTGCACGATAACTTCAGATTAATGATTAGCAATGATGTGTAAAGTGACTTTTGCTGTTATTATTATTTGCAATATTAAGCAAAGAAGTCCCCTTATGCTTCATGTAACTAGCTTCATTTAATATTTTCAGTATTGAGCTTGCTGCATTAATATGCAATTAAATTGTTATACAAATTTTGAAATGTTTAATATTATTTATTAGAAGCTAAAAAACTATGTATAACATTAATATGGAAATCTTTAATAATTAATCTGTTGCTTGGTTAATATAAAAGAATGCTTTTTATTATTAACTATTAATTATTATAATTTAAGAGGATGTTACAGATATGATATATCAAGAAGTGTTTTTTATATTTGTATTATTTAATATAAGATAAGTTTAATAAAGACCATTTTAAATAAAGAAAATTATAATTAATTAAATTAACTTTATAATGATGATTGTTATAAGTATTTGATAATGTTTTAACATTTTCTTAATATATGTATATACGATTGAATAATTTGATTGGAAATAATTATTTTATTGTCTATAGGGAGTCGTTAAATGAAATGAGTTTGCTACAGGAAGCTACGATATTAGCTCTTGGAGCTGGGTAATTTTTAAATTATATTATTATTTCTAAATTTGGCTTTATAACGATTCATTTTAAAATAGTTCAAACGGCTTTTATTCTAATATTTGGTAATATAATTTAATATAATATACAATTAACATATTTATATAAAAGTATTTTACATTTGAAACATGATATTCAGAAGTCATGCTTTGAATATAACCTATCAAAGAGATTAACATTATATTTTAATCTTAAATCAATATATATATATGTATATATATATATATATATATATATATATATATAATAGATATAATTTTGTATATATTAGTGAAGTAAATTATTTTCATCAAATTAACATATAAGTTGATAGGATTAATTTACATAAATTTATCATTTTTGACTTTGTAAAATGATATTCACTGACATTACAATTTAAATATTTCTAATTTCAGTTCTAACATAATAACTGTTAAAAATGTGCGCATTTGAATATTCGCATGTATAATAATGAATAAAAAAATAAAGAAATACTTTTAAATAAAGTAACAAGTATTTTATCATTAATGATCATTGTTAATAGATCAGTTTTTATTGTATTCATTATATTACCATTTTTTGTTACGTAGATGACATTGTAAAGTATTTTTTCGGATCATTAGCACTGATCCTATTTCAATTTGCTACTCGTGTGAAAATTTGCACAGCGTCAAACGATATATACATACAGACATGTGTGATATTTCTTGTTTAATGTGTAACATAAATCATTTTTAGCACTGCTGTCATAAGCGCAACGGTAGATACAAGTCAACCATACGTGGAGACAACATGCGAAAAATGAAACCAATTGTCACAAATAAGTTTAGGCTAACTTTAAGGTAACAAATTGCGATAACAATAAAGAGAGCTCAAATAGTTGAGGTTTTTTTTAACCAACTTTGTGATATATAACGATTCTAATGCTGGTATTTTCATGTGTCGTTTTTGCTACAATTTTCGACAATTAATACATGTAATTTAATTGTAATTGAGTAATCACAAAATGTAACTAGGTTTCGTTAAAACTACTAAAGATCAGCACTGAGTGATAAACCGACTTTGGCAAGTTATTCGATTTTCTTCGTTGCAATTACAATTCAACTAGTTCAGATAACGTTTAATGATCTGATTATAGATGTTCAGATTGTCAACTTGAAAATAGAATTACTTTGCTGTATGGTCCAAATGAATACTTAATATAAAATGTACATGTTTTCAACACAAGCGTGTAAAAAAGATTGTATGACTTTTTGTACTGTAAATAGGATATATATATATACATATATATATATATAATAAAAGAAATAAAAAATTTATAATAAGTACAATATGTTTGAATCTTATTGAAATGTGTTTATTAAAAAATTTATTATAACGTGTATCCAAAATTTTTAATCCATTTTAATCCTGCAACAGATCCAGCTTTGGGTTTGTATTCTAAACCGATATAACCATTGTATCTTTCTTTCTCCAGGACTGATAATACATGTTTGTAATCTATTTCGCCAGGAGTGTCAGGCTCGTTTCTATCAGGAACTTGAGCAATTTGGACATGTCCTAAGTGATAATTATTATGTAATTATTTATGTACTGGTAATAGTATGGAATTGATAATATAATTGTAAATATGATAATCCAGTGAAAAATAATAATAGCATAATAAACAAAGAAAAAAAAATGTTAATTGTAATTGTAGATTTTTGCTTTTCAAAATGATTGGATTAAAATTATTTTCAATAATTATTATTCAATTATTATTGGATACTTGGTATATACGTTTGTAATAAAGTTAATTGTAGAAACATATTACATTCAAATGGATA
This sequence comes from Psilanteris sp. ZL-2020, assembly GCA_022817085.1. NCBI lineage: Eukaryota > Metazoa > Arthropoda > Insecta > Hymenoptera > Scelionidae > Psilanteris > Psilanteris sp. ZL-2020. Next base: position 15,408 of record JABFQC010002437.1, read on the forward strand.
TTAATCATTGAAATAATGATTGCAACAAATTATTGTGCATAAATATAAATAAATAAACATAAATGATAACTAACATTTCATTTCACAAATACTCACACAAATACAGTGAATCTATAACTGATAATATTCATCATATAATCAATTATTTAAATCATTCATTGAGTTATATTCAATATTTATTTTAGTTATATATATATATTATACATTTATTGTACAGATTAATACTGACTAAATAAACAAAATTAAATCATAATTATTTAAATGTATTCGGTAATATCATATATATGCAGTCGTATCAACTGGCATTGATATTTAATTAATTGTTTATCATCTGACTGGTATTTAAAATGAGTATTTAATAGCAATATACTTTCAAAATTATGATTTAATTAATAAATCCAATAAAATTAATAAACGTTGTTTTTATTTTAATTATTGTTTGTAAACATTGTTTCATATATTTATATAATTTAAAAGAAAGCGATTAAATTTTAAACATATCATTGATATGAATTAAATTAAATTATAATTATAATTCACTGACCTATATAAGGCATGTTCTCTTTAATCGTATTTGTAAGACTACCACTGATTTGTTGTAGATGAAATATGTCAAGAAGTAGCTTCAAATATGGACTATTGATAGTTTTTACAATATACAGAGCTGAAAATATTCAAAATCCGTTATTTATTAAATATAAAAATGTGGATTATTAATGCATTTCACCTGTTTCAAAATTGTTCAAATAGTAATC
>JABFQC010002438.1:0-16157 GCA_022817085.1 Psilanteris sp. ZL-2020
ACGCTTGTGTGAGGAGGTAATAGAGATGTAAGACAGGAGTGTCAAGGGTGTATTGGGTATGTTTTTTTGTCAAGAAGAAGAGAGAAAAGGAAGTTCAGGGGCGTTTCGTGGGCGAGAAAATGTGTATAAGAGAAAGGACAGGTATAAAAGTTTTTTAAAGAAGGATTTCAGTTAATTCTAAAAAAGTGGCAAATATAATAAAAAAGAAAATAAAAAAAAATAATTAAAAAATTGTATTAATTAAAAAAAAAAAAAAAAAAAAAAAAAAAACGAAAAAAAAAGTTCAACTCTTTGTTAAACTGTATTCCTTCTTTTCTGAAACTCGATATTTGTTGAATAATTATGTAGTATAATAAGCTTTGCTCTCTCAATATTTGTCCTTTTTATCTGTGTATTTACTTGAAATGCTTCTTCGGCTACCCTATACGTTCGGCTTTACGGTTGCGTCTGTTAGTGTCTAGTGCAATAGTCCACGCCTGGCACTTTAATAATTTCATTGTTAAGTCCAAGACGCGTATGATGTCATTACGATTGCTCTGACGACTTGGAAAACATCGTTCGAAAGAATTGCACGCGACTCGAACGAGCGACGAACAAAACGCCGCTTGCTCAACTACCGAACCAAAACAGCAAATTATTAAAATGCCAACTTTTTGTTTCTGTTTTTGCCAAAAGTTTGTTGCTAAAACCGCTGCAAAGCCTCTTGCATGCGCCGAGTACACCTACTATATATATACCTATATTTACATCCACTCATACAAAAGCGCTCGCTTCGTATACAGTGTGACTTTGGCATGATGCTTCGTGACAGGAATTTCAGCCGCGTAACCGGAACGCCGCGACGAAACCGCGAGTCCGAAAGATAACTTTGATTTGTCATCCAATCGCGTGAAACTGGGATTAGAGGCCAAGAGCCGAATTCGCGGCGCGGCTCGAATTAGACGTTCGCGCGTTACTCATCCCCGAGTTGGGCGCGAAGTCGCGAAATGCGTGCAACTTCGATGCCGCGAATTCAGATTTTGTTTGCGCACGGTCGCACGCGCGATCGCATTAATAAGTTTCGAGCGAAATCGGCGGCGTAATTGAGAACGGGTCGGAATTAATTTTGTATTCGTATATATATATACATTTATATATACGCTCGGGTGAAAAATGCTTAGCCTCAAACACATGCGCGGAATAAGCGAAATAGCCGGAGTACGGCTCGGTGTTTGATGATCGTAAGTATAAGGAAAGCGAACGACATTGCTCGGGTAATTGATACCGTTGCAAATGAGATGATTAATTTATGTGATTGGCCGATTATGCGTCGCGCTTGACCGGCCGGTCGGACCGATTTTTGTGCGGAGCCGGGTCTTTCGCGTTTCCGCGCTTCGGTCAAACTCGGCACACCGAATATGATAGGCGTCGCGCCAGTCGTGCGATTCGCTGATACAATTTCAAGTTTGTCTACGACTAAGCTTTTGGGCGCCACAGAGGAATCGTGGTCCAACTGCGGCTATAAAAATTTCGATTATTTCACGAAAATCGAGGTTTGAAATTAAGACTCTTCTTAGAATTAAGTAAACACAAATCTGGAAGCCAAGCGTTGTTATTTAAAGTACCATAGATTGTCGTCGGACGGTTTATGTATATATGTGTATATACATGATTACAGTCAAACGCGTAGTACGAAAATCCTGTACAGAAAAATGGAAAGCGCAAAGGTGAAGACCATGGAAATGGCGAAACGCCGTGAATTACGATTTAATTTTAAGATCGGAACTTTCCGCTAAAAATTACAGTAGAACTCGGGTCGAACGAAATACTGCTGATGAAGAACATCCTGCACGGCATACTTACAGAAAGCTCAATTTGCGAGTAGTCGTAAAATGACGGTCGTTCGATGCACAAAAACACGCGGCTGTCATGGCGGTCGTATATGACCGAAGCCGATAACGAGCATCACCTCGAGCAACTGATTCCCATTGAACGCTATTTATTCCGCGTTTAATCTCTTATCAGAAACGAAGCTACGAATTTGCGCACGCCGCACTCGGGCTTATTTAATTGCGCGAATTAATTGAAAATGAATAAATGAAAGTTGCATAAAGCGGCAGTTTTATGGCGAGTAACTGGCAATCAACGGTGCCAACGATCATTTTAATGTGATTCTATGCAAATTTGTGCCGGGAATACGAGTTGGAACAAGAAAAGGACACGAACCTCGCGCAGAAATAATAAACTTGGCGTTGAAATGGCTGAACCGCTTTTTACGCGTTGATAATTTTCTCGAACGCGCAATTGGGATATTTGTCAGCGAATCGATGGCCAATGCCGTTCGATCGGGCAAAATACTACGCGAAAGCCCGAAAACCGAACGATTAATTGTCAATAACAGTTTGCGGCTTTTTCTCACAGTAACGCGGGTCGTTTGGAAATAAGCGACAAAAAGTTCGTACCATTTTTTGAGCCGTGTGAAAACGTGTATTTTCGTTCGTAACTAATTCTATATAATTAAAGCGTAGTTCCTTATTAATTATATTTCTTTCCCACAAGTCCGAGAATTACGTCACCGCCGGAGTATAAGAAACTTTAATTCTAATAGTTTCAATTAACGTCGGCGACGTAGCACGAGCTATTGATTAGTACGCGTGTGAGAGCAAAATTTGGAAGTTCGAGCATACACCACAGCGTCAATCAATTAACGATCCTTCACGTCGATCGGTTATATATATAACAATTTGACAAAACACCGAAAATACCCGGTCTATAATTATAATTGTTTTTCAATCAAACTGCCGTACGAGTACAAATATATATAAATTATCTCGTTCCGCGACGTGATCTCTGGATGGAATTTTTGACAAAAGAAAACAATAAAGTAATTGAACGCAAGCGGCGAAATCAAATGATTGAACGCGATAAAACGAATGACATATTTCAAAAGCAGACGTTCGACTGAAACTTTTCCGTAGCGCCGTGATTCACCATCAATCACGGCTATAATAAATTGTATACGTATATCTATATATATATATACGAAATATATAATCGATAAAAAATGTTTACATAATGAGTCGGCGGAACAGCGAAGTACATCAGACATTCGCGTTGACGGAAAGCACGAAGAAAAAGTTACGACGGAAACAAACGAACGCAGTCCATTTTTCGCGGATTTCGTGCATCGCGTAAAATCTGTCGCGCGTGGTTGGCGATCGGCGCGTCGATCGTCGGCGCCTGGGCCGAGCGAAATGGCAGAGCGCCCGGCGTCCGTGATAAAGCGAATCGGCCGATCGGACTCGCAGTTCACGGCTGTAAAATTGAACGGCACGTACGGCGAGCGCCGTAAAACCGCCGGAAGTGCGGCGGCCGGCGAATTTATCTCGGGCCACAGGCGCGCGCTGCTGCACGTGCTTGCGTCGCTGTATATCCGCGTGGTTTATTCCCGCGGATAACAATAAGACATAAACTTATGAGCCGAACGTTTCGACGTTTATACGCGAACGCGACCTCGGCTCGCGCGTTCGAAGCGCGATGAAATCGGAGATTGATCGGGGATCGCTCGGACTGCGAGCCGAAAGAGATGATAAGAAAGCGCTCGAGCGCCTCGGTGGATTAACGCGGAAAATAGATTGGGAGCGAAGTCCCTTTGAGACGTACTTTATTTCGAGCGTTCAATTAGCCGGTTTCGCGCCACCTCTCTCGCGCCAGTCAAAATAACTCAAATCGCGTATATATACCCAACGCGTAAAGGAATTGTACAATTTGCTAATGGCACAAATATATCGAGGGTCTCGAAATACCGACGCGCGCGATTTTAATTTGTATTTATTGAGCTGGCGTTCTGAAACGCGAGAACGCCGCTCTCTCTTAATTAGATTTTAAATTTCTATGAAACACTGCAAAGCACTTTGATCACGAACCAATTTGAGTTTTGTAACGATCGCGCACGGAACGCGTGGCGTGGCTGAATTTTCGAATGGAGAAGCCAAAAGGCCTGCGAGCGATCGCGCGGTTTATGCGCCGCTTATTACGAGACCGAGGGGACGAGCGGACATTTTTAGATTCGGATGAAAAAGCGGGTCCGGGTAAACGCGCGCCTTCGGATTTGTCCCGATCGGGGATGAATCGGGCGGCTGGACGTGAATAATGAGGTGCCGATGTGATCAATACTCGCAAGATAACGCGCTCCTCCGCGGAGGCAACAGTCTCCGCCTCGTGTTTACAGTATTCAAATGGTGAATTCTTTACCGCCGTGATTTTGTTATTTCAAAAACGCAAACGAAAACACTCGGACCGCGATGGAACGGACGCGCGGTTTGCCTATTTTTACCGTCGTGGATTGTGGTAGCTCCGTTTCAAAACACTTGTCCGTTTCGTAACTTTGAAAACGATTCTCAAAAGATGAGAGCGCTCGAGTATGTTATCTTTATTTTTCGGCCATTCTCGCGTAGCATTGCGGAACCAAGCCAAATGACTGCGAAAACAATCGTCGAATTCAATCGGCAATGAATCCGATCGGTTGCTCGGCTGAGCGTCGTTTATTTTATATATATGTATATATATACACGGAGAAACGTATTTATGACGTTTCACTATAAAGTATAGAAAATTAGACTTACACGCATAGAAATGATATAGTTGAATTAAAGAAATTATTTTGTTAAGTGTATTTTGTCAATTTGTCTGTGAAGTATATTATTTCAATAAAATGTTTTGTAAATATTTACACTTTTAATATTTGTTTACAAAATTAGTGTTTTGATTCAAATAAAAAACATCAACAAAATTATCGAAATTGAATCATATTTTTTTGATCTGATAAAACTATTTGTTTAATTAAACAACAACAACATTCTATGTTGAGTGAAAAAAAATGTGTTTGTCTCTACAAAATATTTCTGTGCGTGTACGCTTTCAAAACTTGCAACGTATAGTAAAAATGTAGCATAAACAAGATGGAAACGTTACTTTTGTGGTACATTTTTACTATAATTTGTAAGACAAATTGAAAGTTTTGAAAGGCCAATTTTCATAAAGTTTCATAAATTATTTTACTCCGTGTATATACACGTATATGTGATTACAACAAAATCGTAATCACCGCGGCAAAAGTATCGAAACGTAGTAAAAAAAATGGTCAAAAAATAAGCCGCTCTTGAGAGAACTTAATAATATGTAAACACGGCCGAAAGCGTCGAAATCAACTAAACAATTTCTCTCACGGGATTACAGCCTTACACAAACACGGCGCTAATTGTGAAACTGACAATTAAATCGGACCGGAAAAAAGGGCAGCGCGGGGTATCAATTATTAAATTCGTCATTTGTATACAAAAACGCGCGTAAAAAATCGCGTCGCCTCGAAACCGAATTGCGAAACGCGCGCGACTTCGAGACGGAAAAAAAACGCGTTCCGTTGCGCAATCGCGCGCGAGTAATTGGGCGCTGAATTGAACGAAACTCGGCGATTCCGTGAAGACGGCGCGCGGAGGGGGGTGGGGGGACAATTTGTCGGCGCACCTTCAATAAGTCGCGTCGCGGTTTCTCACATTCGAGTCGGAGCGTTGCGGCGCGCAAAAACGCCGGAAGCCATATAGTTAATCGGAGAGTCCGGCGAACGACTACTGAGCAAAAACGTGCGAAAGACTCGTGCGCGACGTGACTCATCGCGTGTGCAAGATATATGCCGGTAGCCACCGTCGGGCACTATCGATCGGGCCGGTTATCGCGGAATCGCAGATCGCATCGAAAAAGCCGATCCCTCCGAACGCTCGTTCCTTTTTATTCGCCTTCCTTTTGTTTTCTCGGCGATTCCTTGCACGCATCGAATTCGCGTTTATGTTTTATGCGCGCCGCGCACGTACGATGCTTTTATGAATGTATTTTTTCACGTGCACTTTATCATCATTTTTAATGTACACGGCCGATAGATTTTTTATTGCTTGTAAAGCCGGGATTTATTTCGTTTCACTTTTTACGCACGCGTGTTTGTTCGGCTTAATTAATGGCGGCCGCGTGTTTGCGCACGTCGCGCTTTTTGCCGCCAAATCGGCGTAATTGTAATTACAAAGCCGGCGGATAATTAGTCGATTCTTTTGTCCCGCAATCTGCGTAATTGCGATGATCGCGGTCGCCATACCGATCGCGACTCATTAGGATTCGGGCGGATCGGTAAACGCGCGGTCGACGTCAGCCGCGTTGCGCAACCGCGCGCGGGCGGCAAAAAAGCGAGGCACTGGAGCGCGGCGTCAGCTGGCGCGAATTTCACGATCGTTGCTCAAATTTCGCGGCGCGTGAGTCACGGCGATCCAGCGTGCAATCGTGCTGGTATTCGGGGACGCTGGGCGCCCGGCTCAGGTGGTTGCGTGGCGCCCCGAAATAGCGGCTCTCGCCCGCGCAAACCGAACGAGATCCGCGCCGCAAATAGCGCGCGCCCACCGCCGCGGTGGACCGACCGGGCTTATTTTAGAACGCGTTGTCAGTCCGCGCGCACACGTCCGAACTCGTCGCGCGGCTCCTTTTGCGCGTTTCGCTCGCCGGTTGCATCGCGTGGCTGCCGCTTGTTAGACGGGCGCCACGAGAAAAGCATCTTTTACGACGCGCGCCGACCATTTAACGCCGACCGACGAGGGTCTTCATTACGCCACGCGCGGCCGATCGCTGTAAAAGTCGCATCGGCGGTGCCGATTTCTCGCGGCAATCTTATACGATCGAACGCCCGGGGATGTTCAAACCATATAACTTTGTCACCGGCGCAAATCAAACCGGACCGTTTGCGTCGTTGCGTTTTAACGCCGCCCGATCGGTTCGACCGGTTGAGTCCAATTATCCCGCATTGGCTCGAATCGGTCGCGCTCGGAATCGCAGCGACGCTTTGCACGCTCAACGACTTGATTAACTCGTCGTAACGACGATACGACGTAGTAAACGCGACGAGCGCGGCGATTCCGACGGCGAGTTTTACGACGCCGATCGTAACCCGTCGGTGCGCGTAGTAATTCGGTTCGACGTGTTTGTTCAGCGCGAAACATTTGGCAGATCTCGCGTGTTTTTGTTTGTCGTGAGTCAGTTGTTATTGCACGGGTTGAACGTGTGCAGTTGTTACGTGACATAACGATCTATTCAATGTTATTCTCGTGTTGGGACTCGCGCCGAGATACGATCGCTCGGTTGAATCAAAGCGCTGCCAGCAATATTTCTGCCATTAAAAGTCTATTAACGGTCGCCTAACTGCATTATAATTACGGCGAAAATTTAAATCGTCGCCGATTGCTCCCGAGGACCAATCCGCTGCGCGCATTAATCTCTTACGAATCAGTACGAACGCGCTGGCTAGAAGAAATATTTATTTAAGCCTCGAGTGTATTATCTCGTCAACGCTTTAAACGAAACACATTTTCTCATCATTAGAAGACTGAGATTATTGCGGCAACGTGTGATTATGTTAATGCGCTCGTTTCGGGAGCCGCGAACCGCGCGTTTAAATCGTATCACGCGTATTTGATCCGTCCGCGGGCAATAGCCGTCGTTCGTTTGGCGCGCTCGTCAAAACGCGCGACTGCTTTGAGGAATCGACGGTGCCGTTGACGCGCCATTCCGAACGGACGCGTCTAAAAATACAAAAAGCGATGCGCTTTTATTATCGCGGCGCGAAACTAAACCGCGTAAAAAATGCAAAACAAAAGACACCCGGGGCTAAATATAAAGCCGAGCTCGGCGCGGAACAAATTGGAGTTTGTTTCGTTGACGGCTGACGGGGGTATCGAGTGATCATAATAATCATAAATAAACGCATCGCCGTCGACCAGTTCCTGGTTGATCGATCGGGCGATTCCAGAAAGATGTCAAGAACCGAGTCGCTCGGCGGCGACGCGTGTCTGACACGAAAACGCGCGGCGCAAAAAAGTGTTTGCGCCCCGAACCCGGCGCGCCGTCCCGGGCTCGGTGTCATGTCGCTTTTGTTTATACGCTTATGTAAATGCAAACGTCACGAAAACTGCCGCGACGCTCCGTGTACTGTTATCCACGAATTTGGTCAAGTGCTGCGTAAACACGGCCGAAGCTCTCGTAATTAAGCTAAAAATGTTTCGATTGAATATTCATTGTATATTTGTCATTCAATTATGTCTAGACTACTGTGTATAACGTCCCGTCACTGTTACTATCTGCTGTTTAAATATTTATAAACATTGCATTCGACCGATTGTAAATTATGAAAATGAGTTTCTCTCGGTCGGCCGGGTTTTAGAAAGCGCCGCTTTTCCCGATTGGTCAACCCGGCTTCGGCCGACAATGTCACGAATTTGGACCCGCGCGCTCGGTCGCGAAACCGTAGCCACCGAGACGGGGGCGCGCGCGGAACAACGACACGATCCTGCGGCTTTTACGCGCGCGGTTCGCGTTACGCCACGTGCGTCTTGTTGTCGCGCGCGAACGGCACGCGCGCGTCGCCGCCGGTCGAAAAAAAGCGCTCGGCCCGAGCCGTCCGATTCGATTATGATTTTGAGCGCGCGTAGGTGGTGACATTAAAACGCCACGAACTCGAAATCGAGGGCACCTTTTTCAACGCGCAGCCGTGGCATACGCAACGCTCTCGGTGAAGCACAAAAAATGCCATTTCGACAAACAGTTTATATAATTTTCAATCCCGAGAAGGATACGGCGTGTGTAATCGCGGTGTCTTCGAAAATAAATTTAACCCATAAATTATACGTTCGGTAAATTTAATTATACGCGTTGATTCGGCCGATTTCGTGTATGCAAATCGTTCGTCTTTGTTCGCAATCGGAATAAATCGGATTTTCGAAAAATCGTCTTTTGTTTTCGTTTTTTGTTTTCGTATTTCTACTTCGCAGTCGACGCGGATTGCGCTTAATTTGATTAGCCGAGTGGTTGGTTTCGTGTAAAATAGAATTTCGACGAGCAATTTGCTTCTTGTTGATTAATAACGCGCCGCTTTTGTTTTCAATTTGAATATCGGCGCATTAACAAAGGCGCGCACTTTTATTACACGAACCCTCGATTGGTTGTATTAATTACACGGCAAAATGTACTTGTCAATGTGCACGTCCTTCTACGTGATGTTTGAGTTACAGTCCGATCACTCGGAGTATTGATTGAATGCTGTGATTTTGTATAATTATACTCCCGCATATATATGGTTCGGTATGTACGACACTCTCAGGTTAATAATCATTCGCTACTTGTGCGCCAGTAATTGGCGGCCATTTTTAAACCATACATGAATACGAAAAATCTGTAACGTGTGAACCAACTCTGATTTGTTTTTATTCAACACCAAACTGCGGTCTATTTTTCATACCGCGACATCGCCTCGGCTGTATAAAATATCTTATTTAATACTCGGATAAGTAACACATATATATATATATAGTTTTGACAACACGAATAATCTGCGACTTTGGAAAGCGTGAAATTGTCTTCGCGCAGTCAAATACATCAACTTTAAGCGAGTTAAATCAACTTAAGGCGCTTTCGATTTTCCCACAATTAGATCAGAGTCCGCGCGCGCGGAGTCAGAAAATTGTCGTTTCGAATTGTTGTTATTTTAAGATCGAATGTCGGGAAAAGAGCGCCGCGCTTCAATTAATGATTTCTAATCAATGTTTGTTCGTCCGTGTTCGGGTCGTCAATGAAAGATTTATACCAAACCAATTTGGCGATGGCGCGCGCGCATTGAAACATATATATGTATATATATGTGTGTATATATAGTTTCAACATAGAACACGGACACGCCAAGTTTCGTGTTTTGAAAGCGTCGTCCAATTGGGACGAAGGCGCGCTTTAATTCGCGCGCAATTCGCGAAATCTGATTTAGCGCAAACAGCGAGCGCGACGCGTTGTTACGCCGCAGCCGTTGCCGGCAATAAAATCTGGACGATTATCGATCGACCGCGCGCCGTGCAAACGTTAAAAATGGATAAAAATAAAAGAGTTTATTTTTAAAACGATATCGATTGGACGAGAGTCCCGAAGCGCGTAAATATTACATTATAAACGCTCAGCTCGGTGCCAATAAAAAACGCGCCCGAATTTCGGTTCAGCCAACTTTTCTCGCGCGCAATAACTAAATTTAAAAAGCGGCTTTGCGCTCGGTTAATCATTCGCGCGGCGAATTATGGCCCGGCGCGTGCAACAAAAAATAAATAGATTTGAATTTTGGCACGGCGGGGTTGGGTGGCTGCGCATGCGCAGAGGGACTCGCGTGCCGCGTGGCGGTGGTTTTTGCGATACAAGATTCGCGGCCGAAACAAAAACAATGCATTGAAACGAAGAGCGGCGCGAAAGGGAGGACGGCAAAAATGCGCCGGAGATAAAAATCTAATAACCCCTAATGACGTCGGTCCCTCGGATTTGAATGCCGGCGGATTGGCAACAGGCGCAATATTAAAAGCCATAAAGCGCGGCCGAAAACTAGTCATTATCCACCCGCGCGAACGCGCCAAAGCGAGCGCGCAACAAAGTGGACCGGGTCCTGGCGGGGCGCGAGTGTGGGAGAGCGGTCGCGCGCCGCGTTACTTACGTCACGCGGTTTCCACGACGTCACTGGAGAACCGCGGAGCCGAGGGGGGGCGGGCGCGCGCGCGCCGCCGAGAAGGACAGGCGGCCGCTCGGGGAGCCACCTGGTGGGGAAGAGGCTACGCGCGCGTGCAGAGCGGGGATTGGCTGGCAGCGACTCGCCGCTTCCAAATATGGGACAGTCTCCGTGGTCCATTCATAAAACTACGGGACGCGCCGCGACTCGGCTCAGTTGGTGCGCGACCCCCACGCATATCGCGCGCGTCCTCTGCGTCGCACGGCTCGAGGTCGCGACAAGGAAGCAAAGCCGACGGACCGAGCGAGGCCGCCCACGCGATCGGCGTCTTGGTCGGCGCGCGATCGCCGAGATCGTCGACCGGCGCGTGTCGCCGAGGCGCACTCTCGCTTTTTCGCGGCCGGAAAACGCCGCGAAGCGCGCGTAGGTGTGAGTCGCGCGTATGGTGACGGAGTTACCAGTGAGGAACATTTGGTTCGGTAGTTGGCCGCGCGAATTCGCCGAACGAGACTTTGGTTGTGCGCCAGTCGTCAAGTCGAACGTTAGGGTACCAGCAAAGGCCAGACTAATAATAGCGTTGAACGCTCCGATACCAGCAGCAGTCGAGGACGAGCACGTCGTCGTCGGGGGCAGCAGCGGCGCCAGCGTCGGCCCCAGCGTCGGCCCCAGCAACGCGCGCGAGGAGCCCTATCAGAGAATGACGATGGACGGCATGGAGGTGATGGGCTCGCAGCCGCACGCGGCTGCGACCAGCCCGTTCATCTTGTCTTCGCCACCACTGGGCCACCATCACCACCACCACCACCACCACGCGACCTTTAACCTTCAAGCGGTGCAACTCAGTTTCGACGCGTGCCTGGCGTACAATGTCGGGGGCGCGTCGTCGCCCGCGGTGTCGTCGGTGGCGACGGCGGTCAACTCGTCGCCACCGGTCAAGTCGTTGACGATCTGCCCGCCGCCCCAGCACCAGCAGCACCAGCCGGAGGCGTGCGGGGTCGCGGCGCAGCAGGCCGACCGCCACCGCAGTCGCATCCAGCACCAGCAGCAACAGCGGCTCAGGCGGTTGGGCGCCACGGACGCCCCGGCGCCGCCCCACGAGCCCACCTCGGTTATCTGCGACAACGGCGCCGACCGGGTGCTGGGCGCCGAGGGCGACCGCGAGGTCGACCGCCGGGACAACGCAAACGACCTGGCGGAGAAAGACAAACCCGGCGACCTCAACACTCCGGTCACGACCAGCAGCGACTTGCCGTCCTTCTTCGGGCCCTCGGCTCTGGTCGAGCCACCACCGATCTCAGGTACTATTCGCGCCGAGATGTTCTGGTCGTTGTCATCGTTTGTCAGCGCGCGCCCGCGCGCGCGTGCCTGGATGTTAATTCGACGATGGCTCCGAGGCGAAACAAATTGCGGTGCGATTGATCGACGATCGAGTGACGACGACGACGCGAAAGCCGCGCGGCTTTTGTTTACGCCGAACCGATGCACGCGCACCGCGCCGATGATGCGATTAAATTTGCGCGGCGAAGCTCGATTAATTCGCATCGATTTGCGCGAATTTCAGTGTCAGGCCGAGTGAAATTCAATTTCGAGCCGATCGATCGATAGTCCGCACACGCGTAATGAGTTATTCGTTTTACATAAACAATCTAGTTTTAATGAGACTTTTTATAGTCTATAAGAATAAAACGAGATTGGCTGAAACATAGATAATTATGGCATATGTTTATTATCGAGTGTAGGCACAATATATGTCATTTTATCGCCACTGCCACAAGTTATAGGATCACAACTCGAATGCTTTCCCTCCATAAAGAGTACTTTACGATCATAGTTAACGCACACGCTCATAATAAATTACTGAAAAATATGATGCTCGGTATCGTATTTTTATCAATAACAACTTGTTGCCAGCAGATTATTCTCCGAGCGCATTAATACGTAACGTTGCGTGATACATTTATTTCGCCTTCGATACACGACTCGCGAATAAACAATTTTCACTTCGCTCGCACGCCGAGCGCGCGTACTAAAGCTCTATCGCTCCTTAAAGCCCGCGTCGCCCCCGAATGTCACGACGCGCGACCCGCCGCGGGTATAACGCACGACCGCAATTTTCGTTTTTCCCGGTCGCATCGATTTTTGCCTCGCCGATGACGTATATCACAAAGCGAAAAGGCTAACATCAAACTCGCTTCGGCGGATCAATACTCGGCGACCCCGACATTCAAAAGTCCTCCATTGCCACGCTCCTCTTCTCCCAACTCGCGCCGGTTCATTCATGCTTCCATCCTCCCGGTGGCGCAACCCGAGCCACACGACGACACACCACCCACTCCGTTCCACCCCGTTACGACGCAACCCCGTCACGGTCAACCCCCGGTTGGCCCCAGGCGGCGCGCATAAAATATACACGCGGCGCAAATGTTTTCGTTACTTTTGTCCGCGGCAAAAAGGTCGAGGTCTGCTTTCAAAATAAAAACTCAATTGTTTGCGGATGCGCATAATCTGGAACAATGGCAGCTGTAGGAAGGAGCGCGCGATAATCGCTCGGCAACTGTCGCGATAAAACTGTTATCGCCGCGCGTTCTTCCGGTTGTCGCGCGCAAGATGCGATTCGCTAATTCTTCCGCTTCATTCGCGCCCTTGTATTGATCTCGAATTACGCAACCATGGCGGATTAATAACCGAGTGCGTTTCGCTTTTGCAATTGCAGGCAGTTTGGCCGGCGAGGACCTGTCGTTGGAAGAAGCCACGGTGGACGAGGACGATGGCCGGGAGCAGCACCACCACCACCACCCGCACCACCCGGACTCGACGGACCACGGCAACGCCGTGGCCTCGGTCAGTCCGACGCCCCACCACCCGCCCCAGGACGACAACGAACGCTGCAACGTGCTCCAAGGCGGCGTCATCCTCTACTCCGCGCCCCCCGCGGTGTCGTCCGCCCCCACGTCCAGCGTCAACATCTGCAACGTGCCTACCCTGACCTATCGCGGCGTCTTCACCACGACCTGCACGCAGTCGTCCAACCTGAACACGCTGCAGACGCCCCAGGCGCAGCAGCAACAGCTGCAGCAGCAACAGCAGACCAACCAGGAGATCTGGGGCTCGCTGCCGTCGCCGACCCTGACCCTGTCCGGGCAACCCTTCCTGCACCCGGCTCTGCACACCGGGCCTTACGGCGGCGAAACCGTCGAGCTGTTGCAAGTCGACTCGAAGCCCCCGCCCCCACCCGGCTACCACGACACCGCCAGCTCCACCCCGTCCAACGGGCTCACCGGTCACGAGGACGCCTACGACCCCGGGCTGCTGGCCCACCACCACACGCACCACCACCACCACCAGGAACCGACCCTCAAGCAGGAACCCGCCGGCACCCCCGGCTACCCCGGCAACGTCCAGTTGCAGCAACCTCAGCCACCCCCGCAGCAGCAACAGCAACAGCAGCAACAACAACAGCAACAGCACCAGCAGCAGAACGCCCCTGGCGCCGTGGTGCAGCTGGCCGAGTACAACACCAGCACGTCCAAAGGACACGAGATCCTGTCGCAGGTGTACCAACAGAGCACGCAGCCCCTGAAGCTGGTGCCGGTGAAGCCCAGAAAGTACCCGAACAGGCCCAGCAAGACGCCGGTGCACGAGCGGCCGTACGCGTGTCCCGTCGACGGCTGCGACCGCAGGTTTTCCCGGAGCGACGAGCTCACGCGGCACATCAGGATACACACCGGGCAGAAGCCTTTCCAGTGTCGCATTTGCATGCGCAGTTTCTCGCGGAGCGACCACCTCACCACGCACGTACGCACGCACACCGGCGAGAAGCCCTTCTGCTGTGACACGTGCGGGCGCAGGTTCGCCAGGAGCGACGAGAAGAAGCGACACGCCAAGGTCCATTTGAAGCCCAAGCTGAAAAGGGAGGCGGCCCACTCGAACCCGAGGAACCACTCGCAGGCGCACGCGGCGTCGCCCTGCAATCAGTAATTTAACGAGATCGGGACGATCGGTGGAATGATCTTGCGTTGCCAGTGCGCGGGGGACGAATGCTGAATGAAGGAACGCGTGCCACCGAACCGCGAACTGCGGTGAATTAGGATGAATTGCGTTGAAACTATTAGAATTTGAGAATCGGGTGTCTTTGTTTTAAGAACAGCCGGCGTCAATCGGATGGAATAGTTTGTATTTGACATGACATCGAACGGTTTTTAGTTCAACTTTCAGTAGACGTTCGCGATACGATTGTCGCGCTAGAATCGACAGATATTTTGAAATAGTTCAACTGGGATTTCACGCAAAACATTTATTAGTATTTACGGTTTAATATTGAACGCGGCAAAAGTATTGTACAAACGATTCACGAAAATTGCAGTATCGTCGTTTGTGTGTGATATTCTGAGATTTCATTAAATGTTACAAATTTCGAAATTTGTATTGTGAAGTTTGAAAAAATGTTTAAATCGGATTGATAAGAATATATCCAACTCACTCTTAATTGGTTACATCAAAGAAAAAAGCGAAGAATAATTGTGAAAATAGATTGCAAATATCAAAACACCGACAATGGTATCTGGTAACGTGTTAATTCAATTTTATTCTAATCAACTGGATTTATTTACAACGAATTTTCAACGTAATGAAACACTTAAATAGCGGCGACCGCTATTTTGTCTAACAAAATTGTTAATTATTAATTAATCGGCCGTTAATGTCGAGTCAAAACAAAACCTGGTTGACGCGTCTTTTCCCCGTGCACTGACGAAGTCGTTCAGTATTAAACTTGGACAATTGATACGCAGGTGGGAGTAGGTGCAATGTTTAATAGATGATGCGTTTGTACAAAAACTTTGTTCTTTTGTACAAAATTGTTTAAGTCAAGTTCGATCTTCGAACGATCGAAACGTGTATTTTTTTTATTTTGTTTTTTATAATTATTTTTTTAAGCGCCAGCATTTTTATTGTTTAAGTTTGTATTTACGTAAGCGTCGTTACATACGAACAGGGTATCATTCTGAGATTGATTCTTCCGATGCAATGGAACGATATGAAATCTTTTAAGCTGTGAAAGTTACAACAAGTTTCAATGGAAAATGAAATTCTCAACTTTTCTTCGGACTGCCATTCTGTCTGGGCGATACGGCCAGTCGATAATGGTAATCTAATTTAATCACGCGCAATGGCAATTTCGCTTCGACGATATATATTTATTATACTTAGTTTAGGCGTGCGGAGTGTCGGTATATGATTTTCAAATATTGCTCGCTGTCGCATTGATATAAAACTTGTGCCACTCGTTGCAATCAAATTAAAGTAGAACGCTAGCACGACAAATCTGATCCAAGTATCGTTTCGTAGAGTTAGAATCTGTTAGACGAAAGTGTTGGCGGATTCGCGAGGATTGGTGCTATTGCGTAACAAACCATTGTAGATGCAAACAGAAACAGATGTGTATATGTGTGCGCGCGTGCCCGTTTCGGCGACGCTCCACTTTCGGCCGATGCGGCCCTGCTTTGCAAAATATTTTTGGCCGAGCCTTTTCCCCCGTTGCAACCAGCCAATCAAAATTTAGTTTCGCTCGGGTTCGCGCGACTTGCCGAAATGTGGGTTTCGTATATATCTATAT
>JABFQC010002439.1:0-16155 GCA_022817085.1 Psilanteris sp. ZL-2020
CAATTTTACTAACAAATAACTTATTTAAATATTGTATGTTTAGCTTCTATTTGTAGCAGCTAAGAAAACGTGATACATTTCCTTAGCAATTAGCATAAAGGAATTAATCTTGTCAATAGTTTTTTATTTGCGTTTCTCGTTTATAAATGAAGATTATAAATATTTCTTTTTTTTGTTACTTAGCTTTCAACGGTCTATTAAAATTTAATCGTTACGGTAACGTTGGAAATTTCAATGTTTACATCTGGAAAATCTTTAATGTTGTGTTAAATCACCATGTAAATTTATCTTTTTGAACATAATATAATATCTGCTTATTCGAAATAACGCTATAAGTAAACAAACGGAAGTAAAATATGGTGTGGTACAAATATATGTATCATGTATACATATATACATATATGCAGAATTAGTTTTTAATTAAATTAAAAGCATTAGTTAAAATGTTAATTGTTTACGTTGAAATTATTTACGTATGAAATTATACACCCTTGTTTTCATTTCTTTTAACTGATAATTTGTATTTCATATTCTAATATCGCTGTTGATGGATTGCACATTTTATTGTATTTCCATTAATATATTGTACTTTTTATAAAAATAAAATATACATTTATATTATATGAAATATAAACCGTTGCATACATCTTAGAAACTTAATTTAATAATGATGCATGTTAATTAATCAAAATATGATTTATTATCAAAAGATATAGTTTGTTAATTACATACAACCTAGAACGTTTAATTAATTATATAAATATTATCCGTACTTTAGTATCACACCAATTATTTTATATCAAACAATATTATTAATTCGGACAATATCTTAAATTATAATGTGTAAAACTTTTGATTTAAAATGAAATTAGTTATTAGTCTCAAAATTCGTTTAATAAACAAATTTTTAAAAACCCTACAGTTTTAATTTGTTGTCTTTTCATTAAGTTAATATTAATAATATTAATTCCTGAAATATTTTTATATATAGAACATTAATATCAATATTATTTATATACTTTGAATTCTTATATATATATTATTATATATATATATATATATATATATATAAATAAGTGTTATAATTTCAATATTTTATTGTAATGCTTTGTATATTGAGACTAATTGAAAAATGACTGCATAATATTGATATGAAAATAAGTAAAAGTAATAACAACTTAAAAGTAAAGTTGTAAATGAATCATGCTTTTAAGAACCTGGGTGTGCACTCTTTTCCTCATTTCCTGTAACAAAAGACAATTTTTCTCAATCGGATTCAGGATTTTTTCAATTCCGAGCGAAGAATGAATCAGAACTATCTTTAAAATTTAACTTAAAAGTAAATACTTTTCTACGGGTGTTAGAAAATAAAATAATAACTTTCGACGTTTAAGTATATATGAAAAAAAGGAAAAAAAATAATACTAGAAATAATTAAAATCATCAAAATAAAACGTTAAAAACAAATAAATATTAGAATCAGATGTTACACGTGCATGATTAATATCCCTACATATAACAATAACAAAAATATAAATATTTAAGTAAAAGAACACCCTGGCATTCGACCTTTATTACGGTGTTTATATTTATATTCCATTTCTAAGTAAATTAAAGAGATTCATGCAAATTCGAATGATTAATTTTTTATTCGATTGTCTATTATATTCTGAAGTTTCACTAGTCTTTATTATGGACTAAATTTATCTAAATATACTTCTCCGATTGCTGACAGACGTCTGTCTATGAAGGCATTCAAGTGAATCCCTAAGTTTAAGACGATACCTGTGTTTATTGGGGTGCACGTTGCCAATGAATAATTGTGCCAGAACTTTGAACTTTCAGCGTTTTAATGTTAACAATGCTCCGTCTTCCGATCTGAACTTATTATGATAACTATTTTGAATTGCCTTCTGCTCTTCTCACTTGTTAACGGTATTTTTTGATCGAGTTATTTCATGAAGCTTAAGGAGAAATATCGATGAAAATGTCATTGTACCTCTTGTAAAGACAGATTATACCGTACTGAAAGAAGAATCTAAATTCAACGCTGTTATAATTTACTATATTCTGATAAAACGTTTGATACGTTTTGTTCAGTTTCATTCGTTTATCAGATATTATTTATATTTTCTCTTACACGTTTATAAATTAAGAAAATATTTTGTTACGCTCAAAGAGTATTACATTTTAAATTTATATACGATTCGTGATTATAGTTTGAACGCAGTCTTAATCATTACCTTTTGAAAGGTCGGAAAAAAGGGGTTGACCTCTGTCATTATACCTGCGAGCACCATGGGAACAATTATCGTTGTATCAGAAATCAGCTGTAATGCTATGTCTTCTATTCTCTTAAGTCTACTAAAGTTAAGTTTTAAAGTTAAACTCTTAATTGTGTTCTGAAAAAAGATCAAACTATATGTAAATATAAGCAGCAATATTCAAATGATCTCAATCAAAGTTTTCGGTTAACAGGTCGTTGAACCAAATTCGTAAATTAAAATTGTATTTTACCAAATTAAAACCGTTTAGTGTTTTTATTAATTCTATTTCTCTTTAATTTTTTTTGTTTTCTCTACGACAGAGATCAAACAGATCAGATAGAATATCGATCAATTAATATTTTATCGGACTGATTTTAATATAAATACGTTTTCATGATTAATTACTCTAAGATTACAATTTAAATGCATGATTCAATAATTGTGAGTTGTAAATTACGTCTGCTAATTTGAAACTTAAATATGAAATCCGAATTTCTTTCAGTTGTGTATTATTCAGTTTTTAATGCTTCTGAACTGATTTATGGTAATGAATTCTATAGTTACTTTTGTTGTGATAACACAAGTTAGTAAATACTTCTTAATTATAATGAATACTTTATATATCTCTGGCTACAATTTTATATAATTATTTTTATTATTATTATTATAATTATTATATTATTATTATTATTATATACTGTTTAATTTTTATTACGAAAGATTTAATAAATATAATATTATTCATTACCTTTACATATTTAAAGAGCGCAATTATATTCCTTATTTCTTTATTATATATATAAACCTTGTAATTTTGTTCATTGTTTCAAAATTATGCATATAATATGCATACTCGCCAGAGTAGAAATTTAGTAAACAAATATAAAATATTCATTAAAATGTTCTCTATATTTTTAACGTTAATATTATTATTTGTTAATCTTATTGATCAGTTTAATTGTATTGAAGTAAAGCATTGATTTCTAAATAACTTTCACTTAGACTTTCATTTATGCGATGACCCTTAGAAGTGTCAAAAGTGACGTTCAGTTATTCGTCAGTTCAATGCTATATCGAATTAATGAAAATGACAATTATAAGAGATATTTTACGTAATGCGACAAGTGTTTAGAATTATTTTTTACCTAATGGTGATGTGACTCAATTACAAAAACAAATATAATAATATATGACATCGTTAAGAACATTTTGTTAGCTTATAATAACATACAGTATTTGACAATACACACAAGTGTCGCTGTACGGATTTCGTAACGGAATTTCTAATCGTTGACTATTTAACGTCAAATATAAATTGATTTGTAATTGTGGTAGTAGTTATGAAAAGAACAGTCAAATGACAGAAGCGTTTACAAGAATAGAATCTTCTCGTATATTGTTATATTATTGTATTTACGCGTGTTAAAATTTTCTTCAATAATGCACTTTTCTGATGCTCTTATCGCGTGAAAGAGAAACGTTCATCACGATTTGAAAATTATTATTCGCAGCACATCTTTGAGCCAGTCACGTTCCAAAAGAGAGTCCCGTCGATTTCGAAGATTTTTTTTTATTTTTCGGTTAACGGTATTTGCGCTTCAACTCGTTTCATGAGTAATCGATACCTTTCGGAAAATTATCTCATTAAAATTAAGATCATTTATTTGATACATTCGATATTCAAATGTTTAATTAGATATAAAAAAAGAAGTTGCAATATGTGTGAAAAATCGAAGTTGATTGCGTACATTTTTCAATCAATTTTGTATGAATATTGTTCGGATGTTGTTGGTTCTCCGTGATGAGCTTTACATAATTAATGACGTATTATTATCTGTCATTTCTTTTTGTAAAACTTTTTTTTTTTTATTAATATTGGATAACATTACAAATCTCTTAATCATATCAAACAGATAAATATTTTGGACATTCACATTTGAAAAATTGAAAGATCACTGAATTAATTGATTTTAAAAAAGTTAAATTTCGATTTTTGTGAATGATTATTGTTGAATTTTTATCATAAAATTGTTAAATTCTATATTAATTGTACTGGAATAACACTAATTAAGGAAAATTAAGTATATTCTTTTAATAAAGACATTTATTTATTATTAGCATACATTTATAGATAATCGACATAATTGCGCATTAGTCAATGGAGTTTTATTAAACTAATTAAAAGTCTTTAATTGCTTCATGAATTAACTTTATCAACATGTTATCAATTATTTCAGATTAATACAATTAATATCGCTCAATATTTGATTACCCAGCGGTATTGATCATTAAGAGAAAAATATTACGAGTTAATATGAATGTATAGCTAAATTAGTAATATTATATGATATACATGGAATTGTCATATTACACGGGTATTTTAACGAACATTTTAATTTAAAAAATGAATTAGTATCTTATACCTTTAAAATACCCCAATTGCAATCCGAATAATATTTGATAACAAAATGAAAAGCATTTCAAATTAAAGTATACCTTTTGTGGTCGTTGCAGAAAACGGTCAGGAACTGTAATTTTATTGTCAAAAGAGGAAGTTGTTTTGTCAGTGTTTGAAGGTTTAAAAGAGTGGAAATGTTGCGTCGCATTTTGAATGACGTTGTGGTCCTGATTTAAAGCACACGATTTTTATATCCGCGTGACTCCAGTCTGTTCCAATATTGAGGATATTCATGCGCAAAATATATCTTCGTCAAAGTCAGCGCGAGTGAAAAAGTGACGTAGCAGCCGACGCAGCTTGCACCATCGGCGACGCCAAAGCTTGCAGTCGCAGCAACAACGCCTTTTTGATTTTCCATTTAAATATAAACCGCTGTTTGGCTTAAAAATTATATAGAGCTTTTATCAATCAACAACCAGTTTTGTGATTAATGGTTTCAATCTATATCTCTGAAATCAAAATAGGATAAAAACGAGAAACAATCAGCAGTCATGACGGAAGGCGGCTTCAATATGAGCGTAAGTTACTTTTTAATTACTATCAGACCACGGGACTTTATTTTGGTTATACGAATGACTTGTTGAAAAACTGACAGGCTAACAAGTGACTTTGAGATCTTGGTTTATCTCGTCACAATAATTTACAGGTATTACCAGTTTCCTGAATGAGAGGAATCGCTTGACAAGAAAATTCTTATGTTTTAAGGAAAGTTTTAGAAATTTATAATATCGTCGTGACAAACAAAAATTAGTAAAACGCGATGTTTAAAGTAAAAAATCATATATATATATATATATGTTTTATGTTTTTAACATATATATATTAATAATATAATATTATAAATAAAATATAATAATAATTACGTAAAAATATACATTCGACTGTATAATTTTGGAAAGAGGCAAAGATAAATAACATTTTTTATTTGCCTTTATATATTTTAGCTAAGATTATATTTTAGCTGGAGAATATACAATTTCTCTTATAATACTTATACAGATAATTTAAATTTCTTTTAATTTATAACCAATTTTTAATGTTCAAATATTTTGAAATTAATTTATTTCTGATAAAATTATATTGTTAACCTTTTAATAACTATAATAAGACTACTTATACAAAATTCATAATTTTTCAATCAATATTACAAATATTGAATTTTAAATACATTTTCAAGTACGAAGAAATGCATAGAACCGAAATGCAAAAACTTCTTATTCTCATTGATTTTGTCAAGTATAACTCCTTTCTCTTTACACGGACAAACTGAGAAAAAGAATGAACGGCTTTGATTGACCTTTCTCCATTTTTTGTCCTTCTTCTTTGTTCGTTTGTTTTCTCTTCTATTTACCGACATCATCGTATGTCTGCACTTTTTAGCCCAGTTCTGTACACCATAAAACATCGAAAATTAAACGACCGTAGTCAATTTAAATGCTTAATTTATCATCATTTTCTTATACTTAAGAAATAAACGTTGTAATTTGATTTAAATTAATGATTGGCTATACTGCAATTAAAAAAAAATAGTAAAATGAATAGTACGTACAAAGGCGGTAGTAAAATAAGTAGCTCTAAATTACACAAAACTTTGATATATAGTGAATAAATTATTGTATATAATATCCCTAGTAAAATATATTTGCAATATGGTTTTGTATATATATTCCAAATGTATTATTATATTTTATATTTAAATTATATTGTAAATATACATTGATAATATATTTTAAACATATTTGTAATATATTGAAAGAAAGGTTAAAAGAAAAAAATAGGTTTAACAAATATTAGGAGAAAATATGCAGGGCTGCAATCTGTATTTAGTCCTTTTTATAAGCCGTGTCAGAACACGATATCCTTAGAAACAGAGGGAGAAAGTATTCTTTGCTCATAATTTCATATTTTTTGTTTATTATAAAGGTCAGAATCGTTATATTAACGTTTGAAAAAATTCTCAAAACATGTCTATATCAACATATCTATATACAAAATGTGGTTAAAAAAATGTAAACTTCTATAAGTAAGTTAAAAAGACACATTTTTTTCAATTATACGTATGAGTGCGGGCAGAATGATTTAAACGCAGCATAAAAATCCTTTTCTGTACACCTCAAATGCACAATTACATATAAAATAATACGTTTATAATTTAATTTAGATAATTGACAACAAAATGAGTTGAATTGGTTAGAAATATATTATCAATTACCTAAATAACGGAATATTATAATAAATTAAAATAAATTTGAATTGGAAATTGAACATAATTTAATTGATAATAATATCATAATTATAATTATGCTGCATTATATTAATGGAGTGCAAAAACTCCAGTTGATTATTGTTATTCACATAAATGATTAGATTAAACGCGCACATTAGATTTAACTGTAGAATTTGTCAGTGATTTGGTAGGACGTGTATTAGCTTCATCAAACTTTCATTGCGTGTCACACTTGTGTATATAACGCAGCGATCACATGTGACTGAGGGGGGAGGGACAAGAAGTGTATGCAAAATGAATGAAACACTCCGAGATATTCGATATACTCCTTCCATCCAGCTGTCATTTCACAGGCTCGATATTCCAAACTGAAACCAAATAATCATATTCTATCGTTTTTAACCATCAATGTTATAATGCTGCTGCAAATTATGTCATTTTATCATTAACTCGTGCTTATTCCCGAGACTTAATCTACATTGATTTTGTTTTACTCTTGATGTTTATCATTCATAATTGGTTGTATTTTGATACCAATCATTTTATAAGGCATTGCCATATCGCTTCTAACATATTTTAGATAATATATATTTATACACATGAAAGAGATACCGCGCGTTAATGACTAATTTAATATATCAAATTTAATTTAAAACGAAGATAACGTATATGGTGAATTCAAGATTATTAAATGAATTATATAAATAATACAATACTTTGCATATATGTAGGATTGAATTAATAACGTATGCCTTATATCATTTTTTATTAAAATGAAAAAGGATTTACTCCGTGCTAATAAAGAGAGAATAAAGCAAGAATTATCAATTATACATTTTTAAATATATTCATATTACTATTAAGATTATTATAATTTCAAAGTATTACAATTTCGAATACTTAATCACGGTACTCGTTCTATCTGTTGTACGTTATATTTTAACAAACGATTAAATGAACTTTTTATATTTAAACTATATTAAGCCTCTATCTATATTTTTCACAGTTAATGAATATTGCAGTATTGACGTTTTTGAATGTAATGTTTAATCAATTTTTGTAATACACTATATAGTGAAGTATTGTCTCGTGAAGCCACCGCGTGTTCTATTAAATTGTTACACGAATTATTCAAATCTCATTGCATTATTAGAATGCTGTTGTTACATAATATGTTAATAGACGCAGTGGAGGTTATTATATGTATATGTATATATATATTGATTTACAATTTTTTGTATTATAAACCAAGAATTATATATTTATTAAAATTACTAAAGCTATTAAAACTAAATAGTTTACAAATAAATATACTATTATTAAAACTACATTTATTGGTATTTTTGTTTTTCGATAAATATAAAATTGTTAATTGTTACTAAAAAAACGAAAAGTTTCAATGTTATATCAATTTGGACTGACAGCTAGAAACTGTGAATCCAATATAAATATAAATCGAATATACTTGTATAAAATGGGTTATAAAATGTTTATTTTTTTTGTCAGTGATTGACTGTTGCTGATTAACTATGTAAATTTAAAAACGAGCTATTATTTAACATTGTTATTAACGTACCTAACTGATTATTTATTCAAATAAATATTAGAATATGATTAGTGCTGGCATATGTTTATGTTTGATTGATAGGTAAATAAATTTTCAAATTAATCTATTGTACACTGAAAAAAATAATCTTACAAATTTGAGTAAACTAGATAATAAAAGTAGGAAAAATAGGCAAAAATGAAAATGATATCATAAAATATGATTAGAAAATTCTAAAAAAAATGTCAAATATTACCAAATAATTGGTAAATACCATATGATATAGTCTAATATTTATTTGCTATTCTATAACAAAATGTTTAGTTTTACTTTTCACGGACTACTTTTTCTTTCTCGATGTAACTTTTATTTTCATGTTTACAGTGATTATGCCATCGTGCGTAACGAATAGAAATCTACTAAAGTATTACGCGAATGCAGCGTGTAAAAAGCCTTTATTTCTTTTCTTAAATCACGCAGAGTAAATGGTTTTTTTTAATAAGGAGGATACAATAACATTTTGCATTTGTGGTTAATTGTAAGAAGTTATAAAATCGCATATACCTTTATATGTTCGCACGTTTCTGATTTTTGTTTGTAATTTTATCGAATTAATATTTTTTGAGGTAAAGTCAATTTGTATAAAACCATTCATAACTGTTTATTATTAAAAGAAAAGTAAAATATATAACTTAGTTTATTGTCTTGATATTTATTAAATAATGTCTATTATATTGCAGTTTGTGATCCTTCCTAATAAAAATTAAACTAGCTATAATTAATTAATAAAAAACTTAATAAATTTTGGATTAATAATGATGACAATGCTATGCTATTAATATTGACTATCTTGCTCTCAATATTCTTTTTATCTAGATGTAATCAGAATTATTATATGTCTGCAATTATTATATGCATGTCGTCAATCTTTTTAACAACAAGTTAAATTACATAATTAACATAATTAACGACATTATTCCAAAATCGAAACATATTATGTAATACTAAATTTAGTTTGAATTTATCCTTTTGTTGTCATTACAATAATGTTTAATAAATAAATGTAATTCTGACTCGATCTTCTCCAGTTACTGCAGGATAGTAACAACATACAAAACAGATAGAATTTCTAATTAAAACACTTTTCTCCATTAGCGAGACCTATTCAATGGTTTGCTCTTGAAACATATATAATATTATAATCGATTACAACAACGTCGTCTGCGTAATGTAAGTGTTCGTCATAAGTGCGCCAAACGTTGTCACAGATATATTCATTTTCTTCGCAATCGCGTTGATAATGCGGTGTGGTATTTCGGACGAAATCCGTACTTTTTCAAAGCAAATAATACCGCCACTGGTCCAAAACCGTGATCGAAGAACGATCGCGCAATTGAAACAACCGGCAAACGTGAATCGATGCGTTCTAATGGCACTTGCAATTTGCCAAGTATAAATTACAATGACAAATGAGTATCGCCGGGGATTTCCGCGCTCGTAAATCCGAAAACAAAAGTTTAATAGCGCGTTTGTTTTCCGAAAAACTGCGACACGCAGATTAAATTGGCAGGGTAAATACGGCCTGGCAGATTACTTGGGACGATTACACGAGATGACACAAACGTCATGAAATTGCGATTGAGGTAAACGGTTTGGAACCGTTGACATTGGAGCCTGTGGGATTGTTCCAAGTGTACGAACAAAGCCGTAACGCAAAGCCAGCGAGCACTGGATCCGCAATTAATCGCCGCCGAGATTGTTGTAACTCCGCGACTACTGGCGGCGAATTTGAATAATGAATAAAAGTGGAAACGCAAACTTAGTTGGTAACGTATAGCGTGGATTATTATATATTTTCGGCGCGAATTATGCGAATCAACTGCAACTCGTCCTTCTGCTAATTCAGAAACGATTTGCAGCACAGGGACGGAGCGACAATTTCCTTCAGCCTCGTTGTGCGACAAATAATGACAATGCAATTGCTTTGGCGCGCGGTGCGTAGTCGAAGCTAATTTTTGTTGTACAAACGTAATTAGTTATGTCATCAGAACGCGCCGTCGAGCCCTAAACCGTTTTCCCCTTTTTTTTCGTCGCCGTCGCACGCCCCGCCCCTTTACTATATTACCGCGCGCAAACTTTTTCATACGACTTGCGTTTCAAATGGAAAATATTTCACTTGAGACCGCGCGTTGGAAAGTTGGAACGAACAATGACAGTACAATTTCGGTTTACATAATTTTGTATTTCGTGGTGCACTTGGAAAACAAGAGTGTATAACGAATAAACGATACGCTCGAAAAACCGAGACCTTTTGCTTTCCCCCGTTTCTTATCGGTTCGCGCTGTAAACGAGAAATTCAAATATCAAATTTAATGCAATTCCGTATTAATTACGGTATGTCGAATTAGAATTACTTTATCGCGAATTAAATAATTTCAAATTTCGAGGAGCGCCGCATCTCTTAGCGCTGTGATTAAATTTCAAAATAATTCACATTTTCAACAACAGTTTTCCATTCAAATAATTGCGTTTAATCAAAGTCTATTTTTATCGTGCCAAGTAAGTGCGTAACAGGAAAATGAATTGTGAAACAACATTCTTTATACGGATCCGCGCAGATATATAAACAGTCACTGCTTATGTCAGAATTAAGGAAGACATTTCTTATTACATAAATATATGTTGCCATTGCGTGTCAAATAGAACGTTATATTATTGTTTGATAGTCGTACGTGTCGTTTTACGTATTTTGTATATAATTATAAACGTACTATATTTTACAGCTCTCGGTCGGTTTTCATTTTGCACGCGTAATATACGTCTTATCCTTAAAATTGATATTCAACGCATTAAAGGATGTTTCCATAATATCCGCTTTTCATTGTGTAATTAACACGACTTCTTTTTTGGAGTCAGTCGGCTTTACTTCGAGACAGTATGGCATTTGCAACGCCAACACAGACGAGATCCCTGTGAATTTTCTTCGCGTTGCAAGTTCGAACGTATGACTTCGTGGCGAGGTGTGCGCGCGTACGTGTGACAATGAACAAGCAAAAGTACGTATGTATATTTCGCCCGAGTAAGCAAACTACATTGTACTTTGTACGTATAACAGTGTACAACTCACGAGGTCGCCAACCTGCAAAGATGAATTGCTTGCGCCAGCTTTTATATCATATTACGTTACAAGCGTATACTGCTATTGTTTTTCGACTTTTCGAGACAATTTTTCATTACACTTAATGAGGACTCGTCATGCGGAGAAGTTTCGAAGCCTCCTGAAAATTTCGAGCCCAACTGAATAAATCTGGTTTTGCCGTACACTTAATTACAGGAGTAAATATGTTGTTCGAATGTATGAAACCGAATGCAAATCATTATTTCGTTAGTTGTTTAATCAGTACTTAATTCGAAACTTGTTTTAGTTTCTTTAAATTAGAAGTATCATAGGATACACTCCCGTGCGACTCGCGTCGGTTAAATTAATTAAATGTGCTCGTGTTTTTGATAAGATGATATATAAAAATGAAAATAGAAATGTATATATGAGTACCAAAATGATTCGGGATGAGATAACTCCATCGTTATGACATTTTTAACGTCAATTAAAAATACTGTATATAAATTAAACAATCAATTAGTCAAATGGAATATATTTTTTTTGTCAATTTGTTACACATTAATAATGTATAAAATATAGAAACCAACATTAATCCATGATGATGTTATTATATTTACATATATGTAAATCTAATTAATTCACTACAATTGTAATAACGGTATATATTAATTATATTCGTATGACGAGTTAAACATATTATAATAAAGATAATTCTCGACTTTTGCTTAATTACATGCTATAACAATATTCACTATTGTTATCACAGATATCAATTATCGAAATGCGCATTTCATTTAATTTCGAACCAAAGTTTTATATTCACCACGAATCGAGACTTAAGTGACTTTCTTTTTTTTTTTCTAATATATAAACCATAAATCATCGACACTATATATTTTTATTATAATAATTACCCAATAGTAAACATAAAAATATATTAAAAATATATTTTTAACAGTATAATTTCTGGCAATATACAATGTTATGAATAAGCAAATATATTAGACATTTATGAATGATATTTACTAATATATTACAAACATATTTACAATCTATTTATGATATAATTTTCTATGCAAAAATGTATACTATAAATTTATATTGCTAATATAATCTGACATATATTTGTAATATATTGATAACATATTAAGAATATGTTTACAATATTTTGCAATATACTGTCGATATATTGCAAATATATATATATATTTGTCTAATGCAGGGTTTGGGGATAATCTTTATTTGGGTCCCTAACTACGGCCCTGAAAAAAATTTTTTTTTCCTCAAACCCTGCGATAGACAAAAATATTTTCAATTTTACTAGGTTATTTATGATATCCGTCACAATTGTATGTCTTCATTATTATTAATCACAAGAATTTCATCAACAAGTATATAGCTTTTCTTAATACATATGTAATGCATCATAACACATTTGCGTATGCTTCTTCATATAAATTACGATACTGATATTCAAAGCAGTATTTAACAACCCTTTCAATACGAAATTCTCGTTGCTGCGAATCAAGTAGGATTATGTTATACATATTGCAACGTAGGGACAGAGATGATGTTCTCCTGATAAACTGTAGTTCGTATGAGATTTGGACAGTGATAGCCTCTGCAATTGACCAAAATGACCGGCAGCGATCGATTCGGAAATAGCTGTCTGTAAATGTTACATGAATTATAAATTGGATCATTCGGTGACGATATGATATTAATGTTTTTACGTTTTTTATGCTAAACAAATTTCCGTTGTCGAAATTTTATATTACGCAACGTAATGTCCTGGATGGTATTATCGGCGATAGATTTTGTGTTGAATTTTTTAACTGAACTTCTTAAACGCCAAATTCACCTTTGAATATCATATGTATATTAAAATACAATTAAATTATTTTTTTCGTAATAAAATTTTGAGCGTATGAACTCGATGGGAATCGAATGTTCGTTATTAACGAAACACAAAAAATATGACTGAAAATTCAATTGAATATTTTGTTCGTAGAAACACGGCATACTTGTAATCTTGATGACATTTGATTACAATGAGAATTTAATTTCATAACATTTGATTTATACATTTTCGATTAAGTGTTACTGATAATGTGTTTATTTTTGTATAGAAATGTGATTAACAATGATTATTTATATAAATAGAAAAAAAAGGTGATTTGATGAATTCGAATTGTCATTTTAGAAAATTGCTTATAACGAAAATATATTATTTTTTAAGTTATATTATTTTAATTAATCAAATATTTACGTCCCTTATGATAAATGACATTATTGTTAAATTAAAACTATCTCTGTTATTTATTTAAACATCATCTTCTTTGCCTTGAACTGGAGTTAATATTATACGTTTGACATATGACTTAAGCACTTTAAAATTGTGCGTTTTATGTATATAATATTGTTATTATATTGAAGCAAGTACTTTGCTGAAAAGGAGTACAAATACATGAATTGCAATTATATTATTCATGTCTCACAATTTTATGCATTTTAGATTCGTATATTGAGCATAGAATAATATGTTAATCAAATTTTTTATTTATTCTTCGATTTCAACAGCAACGACTTGAATAGAATCAAAATTTTGATGACAATATCGAAATAATGCATAAAATGGCTATTAGATAAATGAACAATTTTATTCTCCTCTTTGTTGATATAGTTTACATATTAAAATTCGATTAGTAAAGTTATAAAAATAAAAATGTGGATTTGATGAAATTATTATTTTATTATATAAATGTTGAATACAGTCAAAGTTTATTGTTATGGATAATCGTCAAAAGAAAAATTATTTTATTTATGGATAATAACTTTTTGTATTCGATTTATGAAAGATTAAAAGTACATTAAATTAACAAGAATTATATTATATATGTATAATGTATGAGATTCTTTTGTTTTGTCATATAATAAATTTTGTATATTTATTTTTTGTATGAACTAATATATTTATAATATATATATAAGTCTGTTTTTATATGCAAATAACAATTTTTCTTTTCGTATAATTTTAGCATTTTAAGTAATATAGTATAATACACATAACATTTATATTAAATATTTTTATAAGTATATAAGTGTATGTATTATATATATGTATTCAAAACTATAATAATGATACAAAACATTACGCTAAATGAATGAGTTACAAATGTATAAACAATATCTGTTATGTTGGTATATCATTAAAAAAGTAATATTATATAAATGTAGTTATTAATATATAAATATTTTAAACATAAAACAAAAAGTCAGTAATATTAAATTTAATATAATTGTTTCTGTGTTTTAAATGTAGTAAATAACATTCTATATATATGTATATTTAATATTTTGTAATTTTTATTTAGTAATAATAATATTAAAATCTATATTCTTAATTGATTTAGTCACATACACAAGGATGAGAAATATATAAGCATCATTCATAATATTATTTGATAAAATATCTAAATCTTGTATAATGAATATATATAATGATAAAACAATGAACACAATTCTTTTCATTTAATAATTATTATTGAAATGTATTACTCAAATAAGTATAATAAATTCTAATTAATTTACAAATTACGTATAAATGTAATTTGTATTTTGAATTTGTATCACATAATTACCATATATGTATATACTGAAGGTAATAATATTCATTTGATTTATAAAACATATGGACATCATTTAATATTTACGGATTTAACCGTGGAAAAACTTCTAGGATATTAAGTTAGGTATCAAATGCATCTAATCGTTTATTTGAAATCGATTATTAATTTTTCAGTTTATTTCAGTTGATCTAAATACGTGCTCCACAGTGACATACCAACAACAAAATTTCAACAATTTTGAATAAACAATTATAAATGTAAAAATAATATTTGTTAAATACAATAAAATATTATACCGATCTATATATATGTATATCTGAGTGTATAATAATAAGTATATATAGTTCCTAATTAAAACTTATAAGATTGTACCGATACGATGTGTGTAAATTTAATTCTGAGATCATACTTTATTAAAAGTAATATATAGGTGACTAAAGATTTTTATGCTTTAGTGCACAATAAAAAGGATACTAAATATATAAATACAAGAAATAGATAAAGTTATGATGTGCAGTAGTACCTTTCGTTTTGTTCATTTTCGAGTTTATTTATTACTTGGTATTTTCTGTTCCTTTATTAAATTTCTATTGATTTTACAAACTGAAAATATTTATTACGATTTAAATTAATAATTATATAAATAAATATTGTTAGTTAACACTTGAAGCAATGAAATCATATCTTCAGACAGCCAAAAGTATCTGTTTCGGAATTGAAGTGTATTTGAAATTAACAATTAAAACATTTCCATATATATATATATATACCGTTCCTATTATATAAATATATAAATAGTAAATATAATATATGCATAGAAAATTGTTTATAACACACTGATAAAATGACGTTCATTATTCTAATTAAATCGTGGTGTGGAATTAAATAAATATACGGATACAAATAC
>JABFQC010002440.1:0-16154 GCA_022817085.1 Psilanteris sp. ZL-2020
TTTATATATTAATATATTTTAGACTGATGGCACTAGTCAACGACGCACCCCACTTAGTTATTCCAGAACTCCAGTTACACTTGGAACACCAGATACTCTAGAAGATGAAATAAGAGACATTTCAAGCGATGAAGAAGATCAGAAAAAAAGATCTACTCCTTGGGAAATCCGCCATTATCCTGAAATTGCTAGAAATATTAGGTAGTTTGTTTAAATAATATTATTAATTGATTACATTATAATAATATAATAATAGTATTAAAAGAGTAAAAGTAATTTTTTAATTTTAGGCGTAAAAAGATGAGTAGAAGAAAGACAATAGAGTACCCCAAAACACCAGAATCAACAGATTCGATTGGGGATCAAATTCAAACGTTAGATTCTCTGGAAAAAGGATTTAGTAGAGAGGAAGAGGCTCCTGCTTCTCCACATTCGTATCTTTCAATGCCAAGTTGTAAACAATTTCCTAATATGACAACAGTAGAACCATTATCTAGGGTTCTGGAACCAGCTAAGGTAGCTCTTATTTATTTATTTACTTATTTAAATTAAATAAAATTATACAACAGATATGATTATCAGTTTTGGAAGCAATATCTTTTATTGTTATATTAAAGTAAATGAAATTGATTTATTTGTGTTTATTAAAAGGATAATGTTTAAACTTAATAATATGAATACTAAAATACTTCAATATATACCATGTTTTAATTAATTTTAAAAATAAATAAAATTTTATTTCAATATTCTTCATTATAACATTAAAACTGATTGATTACGTCGTTATATAAAACTGATGAAATATGTAAAAGTTAGTTTACTATATACTAATTTACTACTTTCAGATAAAGCATTTAGACATAGAAGAATACGATTCTCCAGAAACGAGCCTTCAAAAACAAAATGATGATTACTTTCTGACAAGAGTAGCAAGCGAGACACACGATCCTGGAGTTATTGGCCCAATTGTGTGGGATTTTCATAAACGAAATTTAAATGAAGGTATGTTATATTAAAAGATGATATATTATTGAAGGATTTTAGTTAAAAATGATATAAACTTAATTTTTTTACGCATATATATATATATATATATATATATTTATAAAGTATTTTAGGTATATTATCCTCAACAATTTCAAATTATATTTATTTAATTATATATAATACGTATATATCGAGTTATGGAGCTTTATTAGTATAAAGCTCCATACTAGTATAATTAATATTTTGTTTGTTGACTTAAGTAAACTAATTTTCTGAATTAATTATGGAATGCAGTCCAGGGTATCTATTCCATATTTTTATGATCAATATTAGTTTGCTTCCATTTCGTTTACACATCAGAGAAAATACTAAATTATATTTTAAAAGTAAATAGTAATATTCAAATATAAATATATATATTCTTTTATATTACAACTGTAATATTTTTTAGTTTTATATTATTTATATATTATATTAAGTTTTATATTATAGTATAATATAAGTCTTAATTATAATAATTAAGATATTAAATATATCATTCTAATGTAGTTAAATATCTAGACTGAAAGCGCAATTTCTCGAGAAGAATTTAATTATTAACAGGCTCCAAAAATGATGTGGATTTTCAAAGAATACCTCGTGAATCAGTTGGTCGCGCTAGAAGACGACTTCATGAACTACTGGAGGACTCGTTTAATCTTTTCAGTAGCAAAGAAATTAAAAATCCATCTACTCCAAAGCAAAATATGTTATCTTTTTCTTCTGAAAATTTAACATATAATAATAACACCAAAGGAAAAATACATTTAAAAAGGTAAAGATAAACTTATAAGATAAACATTCATTGCTTCTTAATTTATGATAGTTTTTTGACAGTTATTTTATAATAAATCTGATAAGCAAATAATGAAAATTTTTTAATTTCAATATTAGCCCTAGCACTAGTTCCACGTCTGAAAAGTCACTTCGTCCTCACATTCCTCATGGACGTCAGATAGACAGTGCAATGACAATAGAAGAGACTGGTAATTTAACAATACAGCCTCGAGGTGCTTGGGCTGCCAGACCGATGAGTGCAGGCCCTTTTCATAGACCATGCTTGCCAGAAAATTACTCTCAAACTCAAAAAGTCAATGCGTCAAAAGCTACTCCGAAGGATCCAGCTGTACCTTTAATAGCAGCAATTAGCAAAGAACTTGAACAATTTACAATTCAATGAAATTTCGATTTATTTTCATGTGTTTTTCACGTTTTCAGAATATGTAATTAGAGTTATAAATTATCGATTGTTATGTAGATTTATTATTTAAATCATTTAAGTATTAATACATTTTTAAAAATGTAATATAACTTGTTAGAAATGAGATTTGGTCTCCAATACAAACATATTTTTTATTATAAAATCTAAATTGAAACTTGTTTTCAATTAATACTTTTTTAATTTTGTATTGAAAAACGCTTTATATTAATGGTGTTATTGTATGTGACTTATTCTAATGTTTTAATTAATGTGTCATAAACATGTTAATTATACGTTTGTGCAAATTCACATCATTCTATTTAAAGTAAAAGTTTATATTAAAAAAGAAGAAAAACAAGTAAATTATTTACCTATTGATATTTTATATTATTTTAACATTAATTTTTTTTATTATTTAAATTGATGTTTTAATTATTTATTTAAATAAAAATTAATTTATTTTTTTTATAATATTAAAACTAATTCATCGTTTTGTAGTTAAACAAAATATTGTCTAATAAATTTCACATTTCTCAAAAAACATTTGATGTATTTCACTTTTTACCTCATGATGCTACAATAAAAACGAAATATATTTTCAAGATGAAATAACTTTCTAATAAAAATCTCTGCAACAATTTTATCTAAAGTCCACCCCGTTTTTAACAATTTCAACTGTTTCTATCTGAAAACAAAACAGAAAACATTGATAACTTACTATCTTTAAAGGCAATAGTATATTTTAAAATCTACTTTGTATGATTTTTCAACACGATGACTTGAAGAATCAATATATCTATATTTAATAATAACAAATATATGTAATTAAAAATAACAAATATTATTCTATCAATAATATATTTCTAAAAACTTGAATTACACGTAGAAAAATCCAAAACAAACCTTAAACAATCATTGGTGTGCTTGGATATAATAAGGTTATTTAAATAATCATGAATGTTTAAAAAAATGTAAAATAGATGAAGTACAGATAAAAAATTAAATGAAATTTGAAATGATGTTTAAACAATTTGTTTTTGGCGGATAATGCAGTCGTTTTTATCGCAAAACATTCATTCATTCGTTTGTAGACATTAAAATTGCATAATTACAATTCTTATTTAATACAGTAAAACCTGTGCATCCTTCAAATCGTCTAATAATATTTTCAGCACAACAATAACATTTAATACAAAAGAAAATAATGCAGAAGTTACACAGGTTCTATTATACTTCCAAAATATCGAAATACATATAAAAATGCTCAAATCATGATCTTCGTGATTAAATTTGTTTTCAGAGGAAGAACACTATACTTTAGATTTGTATATACATTAAATTAAATGTAATTACACGGTGTTTAATAAAAAATAAACCACCACTGTAAATGTATAAATATATAAACCAGACGCAGTCCGTATTAACTGCAAAAATACCATTATAAACAAAATTGGACTCAAAATATTGTGTTGATTAAAACATCTCAATATCATTTGTATATACTATAATAAATTGATAATTTACAAAATCTGTTTTCTGAATTTTCAGTTCAAAAATCTAAGATTCTATTTCAATTTTATTTTTTGACACACAGTTTATATTACAGTTCATTAATTTTATTATAAGTATCATTATACAGTTTATATTACTTTGAAATATTTTTTCATTTGTACAATAGAATAAGTAATCATACATAGTGTTTTAATATGTTTATAAATATTCTGTCATAATCAAATTAAGTAAAATATAAAATTTTGAAATAAAGTTATGAATATAAAATATTGTGTAATTATAAAATAAAGTAGAAAAATAAATTAAAAAATTTTAATTTTAATAATAGACAGTCGTATACAATATCAATTGTTATTATTTTACTCTAAGAGGACTCGCCAGAAAAATGATTAAATTTACATATTGATAATTTACTCCAGATTTTTTTTATTTTTCAATATTTCTAACCCATCTATAAGATTAATTAACATGCATTTGAATAATAATAAATTTATAAAATATTATCAAGCTATTCATTTATTAAACATGTTTTGTCTCTTTAATCTTTAAAACAGTCTTTTACCATATTATTTCCTTATATTTTAAATTATCACATTTATAAATAAATTATTTTAAAAAAGTTATCTATTATATAAATTTTTAAAAAAAAGTTTTAAAAAATAGACTAAACATTTTATATTGACACATAATGAATATTTTATATTTGTGCTATTCAAAGAATTATCTTACAAAATTATTAAAAAATACATCCATTTGAAGTTACTTTTTTATTTAATTATTAACATATTAATATGATTTTTAGTTTAATAAACAATATTCATAAATGAAAAAAATTGAAATCATGGATTTTTTTTATATTACATTCATCTAGAATAATTTTGTAATTTCATTGCTATTTAAGAAATATTAAAATAATAATGATAAAATCTAGTATAATGTAGTAAATGTATATTATAAACATTTGTTTTATTGAATTTATTTCAATTTAATTAAATATAAAGACGTTATAAAATAATATACGTTTGACTATAAACTCACATAATTATAAAAAGAATAATTATATGTATGATTAATGAATTCTTTATATATTATTTATATTTTTATAAACAATTTATAAAATTAAAAAAACGTAATTAAATGTTTTGTAACTTATAGCTGAATATATAACATTTGTAACTTATAAAAAATGAATATACTATAAGAATAAGGTGTATCATTTGTCTCGATATATCAAATGTATTGACAAAGTATTAATTCAATTCAGAGAGCAGAACAAATTTATATTTTGAGTATTAATATTATTCGTCATATTGTTAAATTAAATTATTTTTATCTAGCGATGCTGTACAATAGATAATCTTTGGAAAGTCCTCTGATCTTATAATTCAATAAATAATATAAAAATATAAAATTTATTGATAACTTTTCAATTTAACGAATAAATTATATAATACTAATTCTGAGTTTCAGAAATATTATTCATTTACATAATATAAAATATTAAGATTCTTGTAACTATGTCTCACAAAAAACTTTGGAAGTTTTACAAAATTTTATCTAAAATTAAGATCAACTTACATTTCAAAGCAATGAAGAAATATTTCAGGATATCAGAGAAATTTGGTATAGTTTTATTGTAATAACTTCTAGGACAAGACTAGGTCATAAAAATAAAAAAAAAAAATAAACTAAATTCCCAAGTTTTCAAAACTAGGTAAGTTTCTCTAAAATCATGTGAGAAGTGAATATTTTTATCAAGAATACCTAAAAAAATATTAATATCATAATATTGTATTGCCTATTTATATTGTTCATTTTATAGCTTGTATTTGATTATAAAAATAGAATTGTATATATAATTTTAATATTATTATTAATAATTGAAATTGTTCGAAAGTAAATAAAAATAAAAACATTTTAATATATTATAACAAAACAAAAAAATAGACGTTATTTCTTGTCTTTTCCTTTATTAAAAAATAATTTAAATTTTTTATTGAAAAAAAATATTTTTATTTCTAATTTTATTAAAATTGTCACTTTTGGTGGAGAGTCCTCTTAACAAATGTATTTATGTATAAACATTCGAACGGTTTGCAGTAAGCAATTAGATCTTACTTAATAATTCTTAAACATAATCAAAACTTTAAAAAACATTATTATAATTGTAACGTTTTTAAACAATAATTTTAAAAAGAGACATTTACCTACACAC
The DNA here is from genome assembly GCA_022817085.1 of Psilanteris sp. ZL-2020. Taxonomy (NCBI): domain Eukaryota; kingdom Metazoa; phylum Arthropoda; class Insecta; order Hymenoptera; family Scelionidae; genus Psilanteris; species Psilanteris sp. ZL-2020. The sequence goes on from JABFQC010002440.1 coordinate 5,955, forward strand.
ATACTCATTCATAGGCATAAAAATTCAGTCATACTCACAATTTGAAAGCTCACGCGGCTGACGTAATATAGTACATGGCATAGCAATAGGGGATAGTGTATTATAAAAGTGCCATTAGCAAACACTTTTTTAAAAAAAATAGTGTATGATTTATACAAATTAAATATCAATTATGGTATATTTAATATAAAAAAATATAATTTAATATTAGCGTTAAAGTAGTACAATGGAAGAACGGCCAGATATGCAGTGCTTAAGAGATTTCATTGACCACTGCTTTAAATTAAATACGAATTTATTAAATGTAATAACTTTATACTTCTTATAAAGGAGTAATAATCACTCCTTTCTTATAGTATTATAAGATTTGTCCAATCATACTACAAAAATAACTATCCTAAAGCCAAGTACTTTGGTACATACATGTATATTATGGCAGCCAGAATGTGAGAATTAAAAAAATAAATGATACCGTTGTTATATTTCGTAATAATCACTATGCTCCGTACAAAATACATAGTACTCTCGAATATCACAAACGTCGTGCATTAATTGTTACATGTGTCTTCAGTTTCAGGATCAGATCTCTTAGTTGTTGCACTCAGAGCAAAAGATCGTTACATTAATAAGAGACGTTGGACTAAATTTGTTAGACCGGAAATATGCCATACAATTGGAATTCATTGTTAATGATAAATCTAAATTCTATGATCTAGATCGTTATTAACAATTTATTTTTTTCAATGCGTAGTTCATTATCATTTTCCTATCCTGTCTCATATATGTAAATCAATGAGAGTCGTGGTCTCGTTGTTCTTCAGAATATGTGCTGGCGTCGTAAAAACAGCCATTCACAACCCACAGCATAGGTGAATCTTCGCATGAATAACTAAAGTAATGTAATTTTCAGTAAGCTGATGCTTCTTTATACTCTGAGCCTTCCATAGTAAAGAAGTCTTCCAGTTTCCATTGCAGAGTTTCAAAGGTTGGCCTTTTCATTGGATCTTTGTTCCAACATTCCAGCATAATGTCATATAAAGCTTTCGGACACTGTTGTGGACAAGGCATACGATATCCATGTTCCACTTGATGCAAAACTTCGGCATTCGTCATACCTAAATTAAATTAAATGATTAATTTAGAGTTATTCAAATCAACTATTAATTTAAATTTTTAATTTTACTTTACATTCGGTTCCTTTATAAAATTTGAATTATCCATTAAGATTAAGAATAATTATAATTATTATTAAAACATATTTTAATGTTATACAATGTGTTCATTAAATATATATTGCTCTCACCTGGATATGGTATTCTGCCATAAGTAACCAATTCTGTGAGTAAAATTCCGAAAGACCAGACATCGGATTTAATACTGAATTTACTGTAATTGGCAGCTTCCGGGGCAGTCCACTTGATAGGGAATCGTGCTCCCACTCGAGCCTCATATTCGTCTTCTTTGATAAGTCTGGCTAGACCAAAGTCTGCTATTTTCACCACATTGCCATCAGCAACCAGAACATTACGAGCAGCCAAGTCCCTATGAATGTAATTTTGCGATTCTAAATAAGCCATGCCTGCAGCAATTTGAGCAGACATGTCTATCAGCTGAGCCAATTTCAATCCCCTGCCCTTGCCTAAAACATATATACCTAATTACACGTTTAATAACCGTGTACTTAATTTTAAATACACGAATAATAATAAATACACATTTTATTTTTAAATATAAAAACAAAGTCCATAACAGTGTTGACCAATAAATATAAAATATTAAACAAATTATTTATGTTAACAATTAATTACAGTATGTAAAATAATTCTACTATTTTAACATTATTAAATATTATTAATGTTTGTTTAAATAAATACATATTTTCTATTATATAAATACCTTGCAAGTACTCTAAAAGACTTCCATTTCTCATTAATTCGGTAATAATATAAATTGGTTCTTCCATAGTACAAACAGCAAAAAGCTGAATAAGTTTGGCATGCCGGAGCTTCTTCATGATCTGTGCTTCTGCTAAGAAGTCCTTTGGATCCATGGTTCCTGGCTTAAGTGTTTTGATAGCTACTGGTGTTGTATTATTCCATTGACCCTCCCATACTTCTCCAAACTGACCCTGGCCTAATTTGCGTACAAATTTCAACTGCGAACGATCAATCTCCCATTGATCTCGCGTACGATGACTAAGTCCCTCGGTTACGGGTTTCTCAACCTGAAAATTTAAAATTACAATTGATCAATATCTTGCTATTAGAAATCCAATTAATCTATCGTAAACACGAACATCATGAGCGAATGCATGCGATGTTTGTGTCAAATTCAGTTGCAACTATGAATGGTACTTGTAAACATGTCAGAACTAATAAAATCTTCCAAAATTTTAATTAATCAATATTATATAAAATATACATTAAAGTAAATACGATAATAGAATTAAAAATAACAATTAACAATAGTCATATATTTCTAATTATTTTAATATAGATTGAACATATTAGATTAGTTTTATTTTCTAATCAAAAAATACTTTCATAGAAATGTTAATATCAAAATACTACGCTTTGACCATGAATATAATTAAGATAAATAAAGTGTGATTCTTTATATTTATTCGTTGATATAACTAAAAAATTAATGACATATATTTTTGATAATAATGATAGAATACTAATGTCATGATTTTTTGATATTGTATATATTAATATATTGTAAAAATGCAATAAAAATGTGTTTACTATTAACATAATATATCAAAAATAAGGAGGGTTCAGTACACCACAATAACAGTTTATATCTTCACCTGTATGTCAAAATTTACATTGAGTATCAAACTATCAAGTAATACAATTCATTATGAATTGAAAAATAAAGGATATGAAAACATTGTATAGACATGTTGCTAGTAGATGTATCGTTATATAAAAATAATTTATTGAATTATTACTCACGCCACAGAAAATAATATGCGTTAATGTAATGCAATAATTTTATTGAAAACATTTTGCTTGCAAAAATGAGCTATCTCAACAAATTTCTCTGTGTTGAAATGCACTTGATCACAAACAGTTCTTAATTATAATAAATTATACAAGATTATTTATTGCAATAAATTAGCGGGTAATAATTCAATAGATATTCATTCATGCTTTACCAAAATTGTACCAATTAATCATTACAGTTTTTATAAAATATAAAAAAAATACAAAGCTGCTAATTATTTAACTACAAATTCTAAAAACTATGTTTAAGTCCTTTTTCATTGTTAAAATTAATTGAAGATTTGAACTTAACAATTACGTTAGTTCTCACTTTAGCCTAGTAGACTAGAAAATTGACCCGCTCTGATTATTATAAACATCGTATGCAATTACAATTAATTAAAAAAAAAATTTTTTTTATTCAAAAAATATCTTAATTCTAATATAATTAAATTTAATAACTTTTTTTAATGATATTTAATATCATTAAGGATTGTATTCTTTTAATTTTAATTACGAAAAAATTAATTTCAAATTTTCAAAACATTTTCTTTATTTTCACTATTTCAGTTCAATTCAAATTCAATACAGAAAATATTATTAGAACATTAGTGATTTGAACGAGTCATTGGGATTATTATCATAACACTAATGATATTCAAAATAGATTTTAAATTTAACTATTCTTTATATTTAGAAAATGTTATTTATAAACAAAATTTTTTAAATATTTATATTCCCATTTATGAACTTGAATTTGGAATTTGTTATAAATTGAAAATATAATATTTATAAAGTATAATTGTATTTTTTTTTCTTGTGTAATTATATGCTTTAATTGTTTAAACATATCATTTTAAAAATATTGCATATAGCGAATACTGTAGCATCCATAAAAATCTTATATTAAGTAGCTCTTCATACCAAATAATCCTTCCAAAGATACTTCCCTCTTTTGGAGAAAGTAATGTTCAGAAAAAAATGAAAGTTCTTGCTGATGCTTAAGCACATGATACTTCACGTGTTATAAGTCAATAACTTGCACATTATTATTTCAATTAACAAAGAACTGCAATAATAGTTAAATTTGTTTAACACAGAGAAAAATGTTGTTTATTTTAGTGTCTAATAAGTGTATTATGTTTTTTTTATTTTAGAGAATATAAAAATGTATAATATTTCAATTTTATTTTATTATAAACAAATTATAATTCTTCAATCGTGTGTAATACTTATCAAATAATTTTTATTACTTATTGAATCATATTATTTAATATATTAAAGTTCAATAAATCTTTAAATGATTTCATTTAATCCATTGAAAGATATTTTAAATGTCCTATTTTTATATTATAAATATATATGTTTTATGATAATAATATTTATAACTTTTGTTTAATAATTATTTATCAACATAACATATTTACTCGTATTAGAAATACAATTTATAAGTATTTATCATAAAAACTAAAAACGCATGATAAATAAAAGTTTAATGTTGATAAAGCTTATAATTTGTAATCAATTTTTAAAAATAAAATGCATATGATATTTGATGCTTTAAATATGTTGCACAGTTGAATGATTTTTATTATAGTGTTCTAATAACCGATATAATAGTAAAGAATCAGAAGAAAAATAATTACATGTTAAAAGACAAATAATATTATGTTTGTCATGTTATACCATATGTAATATAATAGTCTTGTGCTGCATGTAGGCATTCAGACAATGGATAGTGTAAATTGTGAATTGCGTGAAAAAAAATTGTATGTCGTATTGGGATATTCAATTTACCAAGAAAATCCAGCGGGAGTTAGGGTAAGCAATAACAGAGAAACAAACAAAATTTGTTCAAACACTACGTATTAATTGTAAATCAATTTTTTATTTAATTCACCCGACCTATAAATAGTGATTTTTAAAATGTTTAAATAACTTTTATTTTTACAATTTCGATTTAATTTGCTTAAGTTGATTCTGATTCAATTACTAATTTAAATGGTAATTTTAATGCAAACAATTTATGGTAAACACCAATTTGAATGAAATTATTAATTAAAATAATGATTAATTAAGCTAATAGCAATGTCTAATTGGAGTTTAGACAGTGCCCTAAAATATAAGATAAAATCTAATTTGAAAAAACTAACATTATATGTAGCTACACAAATACATTTTTTACTCATATTACATATTTTGCAATTAAAAATTAATTATTAAAGTATTATCTGGTATATTATTGGAAATAAATATTAAACAATAATACTTTTTAAGTAAATGAAAAACATAAAGATACTTTTTAATGATAAACCTTTCTTATACAAGCTCCAATGAATTCATTTGGTAAACTTTTATTCGTTATTAAAAAACATTTCTAAGGCATAATAGCACTGACTTCTATTTAGACTCATGTTGAGTTATGCAACTTTGATAATTTATTTCTCAAGGAGTACTCAGTAAAATTTATTAAAACTGTGCAAAATAAAAGGTATAGCTGCACATATTTTCATAAACATAACTTTTAAAAACCTTTATCTATGATTTCACTTTTTATTCAAACGTTCTTAAATTATATTAACCGAGCATAAATCAAGACATGCATTTGTCAGCTGCTAGTTACTTAATATACAATTTCTTCTGCCTACGTACATTTCGAGGTCTCTCAAATACAGCTCATGAAATGTTCGTAAGAATGTTTCATTTCACTTTCAACGGAAATTTCTTGAGTGATAAATTGTTTATTCAATTTCAATTTAACTTTTTCATGACTATTATTATTAATTAATTAAATATTATATTATAGTTAGAACAGTATAAATGTTATCAATTTGATATAAAAAGTAAACAATTCATTTCAACTGCAATTTTGTTATATATTATAATTATAATAAATATAAAACACATAGAATTAGACATTTGAAGTTTTAAGCTTTGAATTTCAACATATATATATATAAGTATATTCATTAAAATTAGTTAATTAGTTCAATTTCAATTAATTTAAATTTTGTCATTAAAAAATAATTATTATTATTATTAATAATATACTATTATTTTTAATTTTGTTCAAATTGAAAAATACATCATGTTATATAAAATATAATTTATCTTAATGTAATTCGTTAAAAAATTCAGCATTTGAAACTTTAAGCACATTATAATAGTCTCATGGTAGCAAATTTATTCCAATGGCTTATTCAATTGATTCTGCTAACTTCTTATTGAATAAACTATGCTCAAAGTAACAATTAGTTCGAACAATTTAAGCAATAGATTCAAACAAAAGTTAAATTCGTATAAATATTGTCAGGGTAGTAATTTTGAATCATGCAGCAAGCTGTCTAAACTCCATCCAGACAACATTTGATTGCAAGTGTATTGTTATCAATTGATTTATAATTTGAATTCCACTTACTTGTACACAAGGTTTGCACAGATTCACACAGAGTCCATCCGCGTCTTTACTATAATGTTCTACGAGATCTTGTAGGTTCCTAAATGTAGTTCTTCTTGCTATGAAAAATCCGCCTTCATCTAGCTGTCTAATACGGTAATGTTTAACTGTATCACCATCACGAACTGTAAAATAAATAATAAATCGATTTGTTAAACCTATTCATCTATATATGAGATTATACAGAAATCTTTGTTTGTTGCATCAATATTAAAAAACACCTTGTATAAAACATCAACAAATTTTGCATTTGTACATAATCGATTTTATTATTATTATTGTTATTATTACTATTATTTATTTATTTAGTATAATGTAAACAATATATTGTAAAAAAATATTAAATTATGAATAAGATAAAATGTTACATATTATATATATTTATTATTATGTATACTAATGTAACAATAATAAATTTTCCTCACAGTTTTATCTAATAAGAATTATTGTATAATGTATTGCATGCTATTACTGCTCCTATTGCTATTAATCTTATACGTGAGTAATTATTTTACTAATAAATATTAAAATTTAAAAATATATATGCAATAATATCTGTTATCTCATTTATTCATGTATCTATTAAGGTATTTTAATAAAAATGTTAGTATTATGTTGGTATTACATAATGTGTAATTTTATATAATTATAGTCCGATTTCATTTAATTTAGATTTTAATATTCAATTTCTTTAATTTGAAATTAAATGAAATATTCACCCAAGTTTTGATTATTTTAACATCCTTTATTACAACTTTCACTTGCTTTAACATAGATTTCTTTATTTACCTCATAAGTCAAGTTATGCTTATATAAAATTCTGAAACTTGCAAATAATTAAAGATTTGATTTGTATTTATAAGGATTGATTGTTTGTATTGATTAAGGATTGATCATGTATCATTAACTTTTTTAATTTGTTTGTGTTTATAAATAATAACTTAAACAAGAATTTAAACTTAAAAAAAAGTAATATAGTTTTCTGAAAATTATTGATAAAAAGAAATTTAATATTTTATTTTATAAAAAGTCATATTTTCTGTTACACAAGTGAAATAACATATAATGTATTTTATACATATTTGAATTATGTTTTTAGATATATTTAATTTTAATTAAGCTATTTTAAATATAAGTATATACCTAATATTTTACACTTAAATTTATTTTAAATGAGTAACACGTTGATATTTGTTTTTGTTTCTGAAACTATATCAAATACCATTTTATTTTAATATATTTAAATTAGAATTTTTAAAACGATTTAAAATTGTTACTTTTTCAATAAGCAAAAACGTTCTATTAATAGTTTTAGTTTTATAAACATATATTTTATTTATGTTATAAATGTATTCAATTACCATTAAAACTTAGTTAAATTAGTTCATCAATTTAAATAATTATAGTAGAGATATTTAGCTAAAATTAAGTTTGTTTACTGTTGTATACTTCCTATTTTAATATCAGAAACATATTTCAAAAAAAGAATTGTGAATACATTATTAGACAATAAATAAATTAATTCTAGGTATATATTGAAAATTGTATTGACGTATAAATAACTTTAACTTCAGAAACATTAAAAATAATAAATATTAAAAAAATGTCTCTTATATCAAACAATTTTTGTTGTTTATTAAGAACATAATTAATTGGTAGGCTTATTTATTTAATATATTAATAATTAAAAACAGCCATTAATAATTACAACAACAAAAGTAATAATAATATAAATTAAATAAACATTGATGAAAATAGAGTTTTTAATAGAATATTAAACACATGTTCTTACCAGAAAGAGAGTAATCATTATGTCGACTTTCAGAGTCCCGAATTAAAAATGCTCCATGATCATTTTCTGGCAACAACAGTTTTTTCTCGGCTTCAATTCTCTTAATTTTCTTAAAGTACCATCTGAAAAAAGAAAATGCCATAATGAGTGTATCATTAATCTGAGCTCTGATTAACAAATAAATGATATATAGATATACATGATAATTTATAATATTAATAATATTTATTGTATATTTCTTCTGTATTTGTATAAAATATAAGAATATATTTTAATAATATAAAAAAATTTATTAACCTACTTTCTTCTTTAGATTTTAATTAATTATTAAACTCTAAACTTATATTAATTACAGAACTAATAAACTAATAAAGTAGGTCCCTATGGGGCACCCTAATTGCAGGACTGAGCATACAAAATTATGCACAAAAATTACCCCCACCCCCAAAAAACTAACGTATGAAATTAAGGGACCCTATCATTGTATTATACTGGTTTGTCCCATTAAGCACCATTTCATATATACCCTGGTGCATATCAGGACATTTTGCTGTTACCAAATTACAAATACCCATTATCCTTCATTTATCATGTATATATTTATATATAATATATATATAATATAACAAATTAAATGTAAAATTATCTTATAGTATTTCAGTATATAGAAACATAATTAAATTAATTAAAATAATAAAACATTATTTTAGGTTTACATATTAAACTCACTACAGTGAAGCATTATGCAATTCTTTATAATGATATTGTACATTGGTATTGCAATTTATGACATCTGTCATAACTGAAGCTATCATTGGATTCATAAAATTTAAAATAGAATGTAGCTAAATAAATATTAAACAAGTATTAAAATATCAATATTTAGTATTTTTGAACTTCTTCTAAATAATAATATACATTATTCATTCGATTTTTAAAGTAAATATAAATATACCAATAAATGTACAATTTTAACATTTATTCATTACTTATCATTGATTTTTTCATGTTATTAAATTATTAGTAATTTACCTCAATATATATGATGTATTTATAGATGATTTATAATATTGGTATTTGGTATTATTTTTAAATAAAACAATACAATAATTTCAAAAATATGAAAAACAAATTCTAAATATACAAGTTTTATGGTTCCTTTTTTTAAGATGATATTTATATCTAATGATTATGCATAAGGATTATCTACATTTGAAGAAATATTATTCTTATAATTTTCATAATAAATCAACTTTCATTGCATTTACATAATGGCATATTTCATATTTATATACAGTAGTTATTTATTAACAAATAGTATAAAAAATGTTAGTATATCTTTAAGAAAATATTGTATTTATTACTATATAAGTTAACATAAAATATACAATAATAGAACTTCATTTTAATTATTGATTGCTATAAGATATTATATATGTAAAATTGATAATATATATACACACATATATTTTAAACAAAATATACAACATTTTGTGGTTTTATTATCAGGTAATATAAAACTGACACTCTTTGATATTAATTAGCATTATTAAAATAATTCTGTATGCTAAATGTAAATATTTTTAATTTATAGTATATATATTTTAGATTCAATATTGAACTATATAAAATTATGTTAATAATGTCTAACATTATTTTATAATTATTAAAAATATGTGTTATAGAAGTATTAATTTAGAAAAATATTTTAAATAAAAAGTATGAATGAAAATATCAATTTTAAATATAATAATGAATTTGTTAAAAATTAATAATACTAATAAATTATCATATTACAAAAATATTTTATAAAAGTAAATATACATTTTATATACTTAATATGTATTGAGTGGATTCAGGACAACTGAATTTTCCTAGCTAATATAATTTTACCAAACTAGATAGTAACAGTAGGAAAAGTGAACAAAAATGTAAATAAACATTCGACAATATCATTGTAT
>JABFQC010002441.1:0-16153 GCA_022817085.1 Psilanteris sp. ZL-2020
GCGCCATTCTCCGTGTTTGTGCGAAATTTTAGCTTTATATATCAAAATGATTGTCACATCCGTACATCCCCGGAAAGACAAACAAAAATAACTAATGCTTTACTGTATTAGTTTGATGCTAGTTTTAAATCGCATCCTTCTTTTTTCTTTTTTTCTTAAATCGAGAATATCGAGCAAAAATATATATAAGCTGAAATTGAATTAAATTAAGTTTACTATGAAACATCATTTTATTCCCCGATCTTATTTTTATGTAGTTCTCATATTATGTTTGATATTTTGTAATACGAGATTTGCTTTTGTATAGCTATACAAACTGAGATATAGTAATAACAAATGTTTTACGTTAAATTTACGCTTTCCGTCGTCTACTTCATTAGAGCTATTTGAATTTCAAACAAAAATGTTTTAATTAACAGGATCACTTTGAAACTTGCATAAAGGCGATTATGAATATGTCTTTTGTCGCTTAAAGAAATTATCTTATTTATTTAGTTCTTCAAGTATATTTTTCTGTTCAAAATACGAACTCGCTTTAATTCTGTACGCCGAACGTCGTCTCAAAGTTTATTATTGATGGTAAATGAACAATCATAATAAAAAGAAACATTTGAATGCAAAAAATTATCGCAATTCAAATATTGATTGTTGCATGTATATTTATATGTTGCGCGTTTCTATAAAAATCATTACATCACAGTTCAGATTGACTGCTTCTTCGTCACGCTTCGCTGACATGGCACTCAGCATCCAATATTGGTCGGACGTTTAGGATTCGTGCTCTTTATGGTAACTATTTCTTTGCCTTCGCTTTGTATGACCTAATTTTGAAAACTTTTTGATCCGGTATTGGAGCAATTATTATAACTGAAAAAAGATTCATTTTTCATTTATTCATTATCTTTGAAGTGTAACGTATTAGTACAATTTACTTAGTACTATTTTAAATAATATTATTATTAAAATTTTGAATTAATTCGGTAGAGAAAATTTAACTGAATTCAGATAATTGAGATCAAGTTGTCTAAATTATAATTCTCTTCTGAAATAAGCTTAATGTAAAAAATTTAATTAAATAAAAGAAATAGGTACTGTCAAGGACTGTATATAAGTAAAACTGTATTCAATAAGTACAAATAAAAGGAAATTGATACCAAATTCAAAATTAATCGAGGCTAAACAAATGATGTTTTATCTTTATACCAATACGGAATTAAACAATTATTTATATAAAGTTTTGCTGTCATCCGTACAAGCTTTAAATGGTATTAATTTTTAACTATAGAATTTTCTGTGACCTATTTCAAACAATTTCCAATATCATTGATATCGAATTTTATCAAGAATGACATCGTTTTAAAACTTTGTGAAATCTTACGTGAAATATAAGCGGAAAATATAATAGTTGTAAAACAGCAAAGCAGTTCGTTGTGTAGTTTCATTTAAATGAAAACCATTTTTTATGTCATTATCCATTATTGTACAATCACAATTTTAAGTTCTTTATATATTAATTATTACTTTGTTTAACATACTTTATTATTCGACGTTTTCAATGTTATTATCAGTATTATAATGTATTAAATCCGACAATGGATGCGGTTTCGCAATATAAAATATCATTATAATTAAATTCACCTAAACAATAACAAATAATTGTTATACATATATTAAATTTTCAATGGATATAAGTGGCGTAGTGCGTTATAATGAAGTCTATTTTTTACCACAAAAGGCGGAGTGAGGCGGAATGTTTTCATCTTAATTATGTGCTTATAAAAGATTTTATGTATTTTGTTGCATTAATAAAACATAATTAATTCATCATTTGAGATTTGAAATTGTTATATTTTATTTAATATTTAGTGGATGATTATTTCAATGGAAATGTATTTTATTAAAAGGACGTGTTTTTAAAGGTGCACGTACAATAACCTCTCGTTCGTCTGAATGCACTAACAGCATTTATTTTCGTTTCAGTTTTCTTATACTATTTTCTCATTTTTCAATTTTTTTTCTATCTATATTCTTCTGTCTCTATGCAGAAATATAGTAATATCACCGAGACTCCAAGCTATTACCATGTTTCGTTGGGTTGTAGTTAAATTGCTGCTATACCAAGCCAGTAGAAGCAGTATAAATTTTTAGGTTTTGTATCTTTTTTTTTGTATTCTTATCCCGAATAAAGATGAAAAATGAGGGAAGAGAAAAAAATTAATATCAGTCGAATGACGAAGATATTCCAATTAAGTTGGGACACAAAAACAATAGTTATTTTATGTTATTCATAAAAACTGTTAGAATGTGCGCAATGCGTGTGGAATAATATAAATTCTTCATATATTACAGATATACTTTATTCAAATCGTCACCGGATTAAATATTTATTAGAATTTTTTTTTGAAAAATGCTCGATTCATTTTGTTATGAACGGTAGACTACAAAAGGTACAACCGAAATTAACGGAAGTTGTTTAAAAATGAAAATCCATATTCGGAATGAAAGTTGATTAAAGGCGTTAATAAAATAAAGATTGCATATTTGGCAAATTAAGTTTTAAAAATAATCATGTTTGGTGTATTTAATATCGGCCACAATTTATAAAAGTAATAAAATAATCATTACAATTTTTTACTCATCGTGACTAAGTGTACGTGTATGCATGAATCGTTAAGCGACCGGTAACTAGCAAAATTGGATCCTCTACTGCACCGTAAAGCTCTTTGAGCTAGTAGCCTCTGGCGAGGCTGAAAATCCAATTTCATTTGGCTTCCCTTGACTAAAGGATGCAGACACGATCCGCTCTGTCATTTGTAAATCAAAATTCCTAGTCATAATTTTTAAACGATGTGCAAATTTGGGCTCCACAATGAACACTTTACTAACGTAATATTTGTATTAAACATTCGAAGAATTATTACCAGTCAAGTATTATAGAAAAAACAAGATATAATTCTGTACTTGATATTTAACGCGAGTGATAATCACAGTGCCGGTAGGCTAACGTTGCTTTTGTAATTAAATTATATATCAAAATATATATATGTTATACATGGAATACTATTAGTTATATATAATGTATTTTGTTTGAATTTGCATGAAATTATATTAAATGCGAACAAAAATGTTTTATGAATGTATATAAAAAATTAAAGTTTGTTCGGTTTTGTAACATTCACGACAAGTATTAATGGACGGTTATTCCAAGAGATTGATTATTAGTATTATAATTCAACAGCGTTTTCCTTTGAGCTGACATCAGCTTGGAATAGTGGTTCGATACTGACAAGTGATAACGACTGGACTTCGACAAAAGTTAATCAAGTGTTATTAAAAATCAATATTTTTTATATGTAAATTAAATACAATTTGCCTTATAATCAAATCAAAATCAAATATAAATGTTTAGCGAAATCAAATTATTTATTATCACTATAGTTTATTTGATTATTTCCGTATAAGAACGGTGTTAATTAACTTTCGTTTTAAATACGTACATAACATCTGTTTGGTATCATTCTTTTATGAAAATAATATAAAAAGTGTTTTGATTTCAACACTTTGTTTTACATTGTTACAATTTAACATTTTAGCAACAAGTTTCGTAGTGAAATCTTCAACATGAAATGAATTTCGACAAAGTTAAACTTATAAAATGAAAGTAGACTATACTAGAGAATATAGAAATAAATAATTCGAGTTATAATTAGTTCATTATAAAATAATCATTACAGAAAATATTTAATTTAATATACTAAATGTGTATCACGTTAAATTATTAGTATAATTTAATTTAAACAACATATAGTTCAATTAGAATATTTATAAGAGTTATGCTTTAGTGTATATAATTATATTTAAATTCTATAAAATAATACAAAAGTTTTTTATTACAAATTTTTAATTAAAAATACTTCATTCTATATATGTGTGTGTATATATATATAATGTAATATCAAGACAATATATTTCACTAGCTACACGAGTTTTATCTTTGTTATGTAAATCAATTTCTTATTCAAAAATATAGGATTACATTGTATACACTATTGTATTATTATATACACTTATGTATTCCGTAGATTTTGTTAGTTTGATTCATTTGTATAAGAAACTATCGTTTTTGTTTAAAGTTTAAGTTTATTATAGAATGATAACAAACGTATATATATTATTCTTTGAAATTAATTGTTTTAAATGTGAAAATTACGTAATTTTTTTATAATTGCAAATTGTAATTAAAATGTATCAAGTTTAATATTAAATGCATGAATAATAAATTCTTTAATAAATGTAAATATATGGTTGAAATTTTACGTTTCTCTGGATTCGCCCGTTTTTTAATTATAGTTAATAAAAATCAGTATTTTTATAACAAATTTTCAACAAAGAAACAAAAAATATTGTCGCTTTTATTACAGTAGAAACAGAGATAGATAAGAAACAACACATTACAGTTCATTTCCTTGTTTTTTTTTTAACATACAGTTTCCAGTATAGCTCTTGTTGCAACAGAAGATGTCATAATATAAAACAGTTTTTTGCTCGTTTGTACCTTCACCTTTTTAAAGCTCCCTATTCATTACTCTTATACGACTTACTCATCATCAGTATTCATTTAAAATGGTTGTCAACTGCAACTTACATATGCACTTTTATATCATTACTGCGTATAACATGCGTAATAAGGCTTTGATAAAATATACCATTTGAATGAATTGTATTGCGTTCTATAGAATAATCTAAACACCGTGTAACCTAATTTAAGATCATTAAAAATTTGTATAATTGTATTACAGTAGTTACAAGTGATATCTTCGTAGCTATTTAATTATACATTTATACAACTAAATTGAATTAAATCAATTAATTAAATTTAAGAGTATAATAGTTTGATTATTCTAAAATATTGCTAATTAAAATGTGTAACGAATTAATTGCATATATTTTCTATTTAATACTTCATGATATTATAAATGTAAATAAATGTTAATAAATATATAAACTATTTCATTTTATATATACAATTTAAAATAATGCAGATTTCATTATGCCCTGCCATTACAGCTGTTTCAACAAAAATTGCAGTGCACGAGCGACCTATTTTTTAATTTGTTTATAGAAGAAGATAGGATTTGATTTCTCTTACCATAATTAGTACACGTGTTTGTACCGATGTATTATAAACTAACACAGAATTCACGTATGGGACTAAATGTTAGACATCTCTCGTGGATTATATTAGCATATATCCGTAGTGTTGGTAATACGTATGGTTTCCCGCAATTCGAGCAGGATACCCGGAGGGTTTGGATTAAATTTCCTTTAAACCTCATTATTTATATAAATTAGGTTTTTCTTGTGCTACAACGCACTTAAGAACAACAAGTTTGAATTTACTTTGGTAAATTTATTAAGTACACATATAATTGGTTTATATTATATAGAGCATTGTTCAGAAACTTAAAACCTGCGCGAAACACACGTCACAATATTTGAGCGAATCTTGCAAAAATTCAATTGCACGTGTATTAAATAACAGCTTTTATTACGATGTAAAGTGAAAATGTTAAATGCACTTCGTCTGGCGATAAATCCGCTGACAATTAATAAATAACAATTATCTCAAATACCTGCAGGGAATATCATTTTCGTCGGTCTCAAAATAGTACGTGGCTCAAAAGTACGACAAATTTTAATTAAACCATGACCATAATTTACGCTAATCAAGAAAATACGAGAATGACATCTTGTTATGATTTCAGACTCCACGACCCGGAATTCCGCCGAGTCTCCAGAAAAAGCTGTTTAACCTTCAAATATTTCACTGCTTGTTTCTCTTACGAAAATTCGCTGACTTTTTATAATCGGGAAAACGTGACTCCTTCTCTGTTTTACAAGTGGTTGCACTTGTTGTAAAATCTCCTTGTTGTTATTTTTTTTTTCTCTATAAAATGTATTGACAAAAACGATTTTGTGTTTATAAATGTAGGAAAAATAGCAAATAAATAAAGGTGTTTGTCTTAAGAGTACGGCTGTTTTGGTGATGAAATTTACGTAACGTGTAGATATATCTTTCGTTGGACCTACCCTTTCCCAACGCTAGAAGAAGTCACGTTCTTTAGAATGTCAAAGGTCATTGAAATAAGGACATTTATGTTGTGTTCATTTTACGTAACACAGAAAGAACCAAGTGCTATGCGGATTAATGATAATTTTGTGAAGAAGAATTTGTAAGTAAGAGCGAAAATTTTACATTGAAGCAAAATTTATGTTGCATGCTTTATATTTATATTGATTATGAATTACGCGGGTTTTATGCTTAATAAAAGCGTAATAATTTCTTATAATAAATAAATATGATCGTTAAAATTTATTACAACGTGTATAATGGTGCAAAAATTGTGTGATGCTAATTAAATTGAATCATTTATTTGCAAAAATATGCAAAGTAAATGATAGTTTAAAAACTGTAAGTTTACAGTTAAACTGCACTATTACATGTTAAACGGTCTTCTTCTGTTAGCACTTTATTCTTATTCACCATACTTCTCGCTTAGTTTAAAAATGCTCGTTTACTTTTGCATAGCAATGAAAATAACCTTTCTCATTAACCTTTAAAGCCTTTAATCTTTTAGACCGCCATTTTAAAAATTATTTCCCTCGTTCAACTATGTCAATGTTGAGTTTTTTTATTAAACATCCTGCGAAATGATACCCGAAATAAAAATATTCTCATCGTCCTATAAAGAGTACAAAATTGCTTTCCGTCACGTAAGGTAGATAATGGTAATTAAAGAAGTGGCGGAAAGAACTTTGTAACTGACATTCGTAAAATGAGATAAACTATTTTATAATGGTATGTTACTATTTGGTTATTATAATAATCAATTTATTCCGTGACTTGTAATAGAGCGTATTATTGTGGAAATAAATAGCCGTTGAAAAACTTATCTATTACACAAGGCTTCGAGCTTTAAGAATTTCAGAACCTTCAAAAGAAATATATTTTTCAATAATTTACTCCTTTGATTTACGTTTATGTTTTCTTTTTAATAAGTAAAATTATTAAAAAGCAAACTTTTTCTTATTTCAAGTATTACTTTGTATTTATAACAAATACGTCATTTTCATTTTTAGATCGAAATTGAAATTTATTTCGAGAAGGCGTGCTGCGGAGAAAATACAGTTTTAAAGTATTTATTTATTAATAAAGTGTATATAGAAGTTTTATTTATAATATTTAAAGATCACAAAATGGTGTTCTAATTGAAGTTAAGATAATATTACAAAGCATGCACATCCTGCTTAATATATCTCCATTCATTGATAACAATTTCATTGATAATCATTATATATCGAATTAATAATAACTTTTTAACGAATTAATTACCTACAATTTTATTTGTATTTCAATATAACATTATGTTTCAACGATTCTGAAAATATTCTGTAATTTCAGTGATTGTTTTCAAAGACAGTTATAACATTATTGTCGCTTTTTTCTATATATAATACATGTATATATGTTTATAATTGTTATATTATTTGAAATCTCAATGAGAATAAAGTTGTGTTTAGTAGAGTTGCTCGCAGCTGGATGTAGAAGGGTACATGGGAAAAGTGGATAACGTGGATGAGGTATGAAAACGACGAGCGGCCAGAGTAGAATAGCGTGCTATGCTTTCGCTCCTTACTCGCACCTATATGGTAGACGACAACGCTGGTAATGGAATTGCAAATCCGACGACATTACATGCCTCTTGGCAACTTGTGATTTCGCGCTTGGTCTTCCTCTCGCCATCACTTTGTTCCATTCTCCAAATTCTCCTCTACCTCTGATGCATATCGCACATTCGTGTTAAGGCTCGAATTAACTGTTCTTCCGCGGTTAGCGTACGAAGAGCCGGGAGTAAGTTTGTCTCCAGCTCTAGTTTGCGTATTACGACTAATATTCGTGGATTTAAGGAAGAGAATGCTGATTAAACATAATTCCCAAATAAGGAAGTTACGTTTCTGAATTGCTAAGTTAATTTTTATAGAGAATTTTGTATTATTACGAAAAATTTTCATTTGAACTGCGAAGTCTTTTTACAAGTTATTTTCAAATTACTCATTTATGAAGTGTGATATATATTATGCATTTATATTGAATTTTGATTAACAGGCAATTAATTTAGATATAGTTGTATATTTATATACGATATGAAATTTGCATGATACGTGCAATCATTCTTAATAAAATTGCTTTTTTTATTATATTAAATATTTGAATATATAAAACACGACAAACAAAAACAATAAAAATGTCATGCATGGAAATTAATTAAAATACAATAAAGTATCTATTATTTGTATTCTTCATAAATGTACATATTTCAAAATTTAATAAATAAAGAATTTTAATTTTGTTAACAATTTATGAGTAAAAATGTCATATCAAACATCACAAAATTTAATTTTGGTTTAAATTATAAATGAATGCAATTTTTTTTAATTAATTATTTATGAATAATACAGTTATCAATGATTGTCATTTTATGTTTAGTTATAAAGAATTCTTCAATTTTTAAATCAAATGCATGCAATTACAAATTTTTTAAATGTAAAATTATGTCCTGTTATTTTAGATATTTTTTATTTATTGTGTCAATTCTATGATACATAATAACGATGGAAACAAGATAAAATATGATTCACATGACCGTAAACTATACCTTGTTTAAACGAGGAAGTGTCCACATGAGATAATATGCTGGAGGCAATAGAAGACAATCGGTGAACATACGAGATATTAACCACAACTACCTAACACCTTTAACATTGTCTTTGTTTTGCAAACGCCTATTCAATTTGTCATCTGATAACCTTACGAAGTATACCATAATATTCATATCAATTTAGGTCATATGATAATGACGTACCTTCAAGTTAGTCCAAAAATATGTATATTCATTTAACTGTAAAATATCTTAATTATAAATTTATTTCTTTTTAATAATATTATTTAAAGGTGCGAGATAATCGAAAGTTGAGTTTTTCTAACTAGTTTTCAATAAATCCAAGAAAACATCGCCTAAAATTTAAAAAGTTAAAAATTGAAATATCAGTTGAATGTTGTACATTTCTTGATGCATCCAGAATGCAAAATGATGATGATTTAAATCGACATTTTAATTAGAATACTGCAATTCGATTGCGAAATGAAAAAAAATCATTTTCCAACACTATATAGTCGATCTGCGTTAAAAATAAATTAAAATAAAAAAATCACAATCAGTGAAAGTTATGAAATAGTTTAAACATTCAAAATGTCTATTTTTGGATAGTTTTTTTGAAAACGATAACAATATATTATCTGAGGTAGATACAAAATTTATAAAAGAAGACAAACACTTGGAAAAAAGTTAAATTTTGAAAAATTTCCATAAAATTGACTAATATATCACTACTGGAATATAATTAGAATTATATTTCTATATATACTGTCATTTGGATATAAAATTATTATTGATTTTTAATTTTCGAGATATATTTTAAAATCCATAGGAATATGACTATATTATAAAGGTACACTGAAAAAAATAATATTACAAATTTTACCAAACTAGATAATAAAAGGAGGAAAAGTGAGCAAAAATGTAAATAAACATTCGACAATATCATGGTATTTACCAATTATTTGGTAATATTTGACATATTTTTAGAACTTTCTGACCGTAATTTATCATAATATTTACATTTTTGCCTATTTTTCCTACTTTTATTATCTAGTTTGGTAAAATTTGTAAGATTATTTTTTTCAGTGTAGAAAATATTAATGCAGATATACATAAACTGGTTTATGCATTTATAAAACTCTTATTCTTTCGTTAAAAAGCCTTGTAACTGACCATAAAAGTGAATGAGATTTTCGAAATTTATCTGCTATTAGATGCAGCAGTCCTAGTATTTTAAGAATGTAGACAACTTTACAATTGCATTACAAATAATCGTGAGTTCCGTCTTATAAATGGCTTTCACTTAAGTATAATCGAGAGGAATCGAAATACATATTTAGAAACGAAGTAGCCTTGACTTTTTAATCCTTAACAGTTATAAATATAGTAATGAATTAAATAAATATATAAAAATAAAAATAAATATTTCGTTCAATATTATACTAAATAATTAATAAAACATTACGTACATTAAATGCTAGTTTTATTCAAAAATAGACATTTCATCAAAACTAGTGATTGATAAATAAAATGCTGTGATAAAAATACGTAGATCAGCAAATAAAAAACGAAGATGAATTCAAATATCATATGAATATATTAAATTTAATAATAATAATAATAGAAATATTATATAATAATTCATAATACACATATGTATTTATATATGTAACATTTTTATAAGTATTTTTATATTATTAATAATAATAATAATAGATAATAATAATAATAATAATAAAGATGCATATTGTACATTTGTTAAGTTTTTTTATGAATTTTTCATCGTAATTTCTTATTCATATTTATTGTAAAAACTGTATTTTTTCAGATCGAAAATTTATTTTTCTATTAACTGATCCATTTCCTGTACATTTTTAATTTGTAATCAACTTAACAATTGCTTTAATTTCTGATTAAATTAGGTTTTACATTTATTAAAACACACACGACATTTTTATGGGTACATTTACATAAGTTTAAAATTTTAAATTAAAGTAGTTAAAACATCCGACGATTTCATTAAAATTGTGATATATATACATATTATAGAAGAAACAGAATTGAACACAATATAAACGCATTTAATTGTATGCCGTTTAAGAAAATAAAATTGTTTATGAACTATAAATTAATGATAATTATAAATTGCAAATTAGAATTGCATTATAAATTCAAAAATTATTATTTTTATTATTCGTTTTAAAATCTGTATTAAATAATTTAATACATGAAATGTAATAATTAATATAAATATAAAATAATTATTGTTTTGTTAGAAAATATTGTCTTTTATCAGTGCAACAGCGATATAAAAATAATTTCCTTATTCCTGTTAAAGGAATAAGCACTGCATACGATATATAATATGGAGAGTAAATTAAGAGGAAAATTTAAAAAAAAAAGTTATATAATAAACATTTCAACTTTTGAGTTAACATGTTAACTCATATTAACACACAGTCACACACAATTTCAAATGTAATTAAATGACTATGTCGGTTTTTTTGGCACACTTTAAATTTAATGAATAAATTTAACATTTACAAAATTTTACTTTAATTAATATTCTTTAAGATAACTGCAGTATACTACTGTAATTATTATTTATTTAGAATTAAATTCATTTATAGAAATGTTATAATATATAATGTTCCATAGGTTTCAAATTTATTGTACATTAGTTTAGTACATTAAGTTTATGTTCATTACTGTGTAAAAACATGTATGTAATACATTTTGTGAAGGATTTAAACATTAACGCCGTCAATTACAGTAACATAAAAATGAATAAGCGTTTTCATATTATGATTTTAATGGCTCTTTTTATGCTCTATTGGCTAAAAAACGTGTCCACTCGATGATAGTACCTTGAAGAATAGGTTCTTGTCTCAACTTGTTATCTGGACTTGTGTAGTTTGATACAAAGTAGAGGAGCTCACAGATCCTTCAGACGCATCTTGAAAGGGTTTAACTTCGATGTCAGCACATGAGCGAAACTGCTGTTTCTCAACCATCAACTAGTTATTCACAAATTTTCACACATTTTCGTGGTAAATACGAATAAATTTAAAAATGACAATTATTAATGCTATTAATGTTTAAAATATCATAAATTACTTACACTTCTTTGACATGATTATAATACATAATCTCACATTGAAATTAAATATCTCGTTTGACGCAACTTCATGTCATTAAAGTTGTACATTAGTGAAACGTATTACGAGTTTGTATTCACAAAATACTCGGTATTATTATATTGAACTTATATATATTCCAAAATAATATTTTAAGCAAGAAAGGAATAAAACAAAATTTCTCTCTGTGAATTACATAACAATTTTTTGTCACAAATGCAAGCGAAAATCGTATTTTTCTTATTGAATTCGAAGAAGAAAAATGTAATTTTACATCAGAAAGAAAACGATCTATTTCTTTGTATAATATGGTCTTGATCAAACAAGAACTATTTTTTTGTATAAAATGTAAATATGTGAATGATTTCGCGGTAAATGAACTTAAATAAAGGTGTTAACTTTTTATGTCTTTGAGATTGCCAAATTTTTTTGAAATCGTACGATTTTCACAAATAATCAGAATACCGCGCGTATATATAATATACCTTTGGAGTTTCACTTTGTTGTTTTACTGCTCAGAGATTAAATAGAGTTTTGCTTCCTGAAATAAAATGTGGAGTAAATCACGACCTCGTGTACGCGTGACAAAAAATAAATGAGTTTCTAAAGTATAGCATTTTAAATATTTGTTCTAATAAAATATGCGTAACGAGTTAATCTTTCTTATCACACTAATTAACTTTGATTGATTCAAATATTGTAATGCACATTTTCAAAAGAATAAAACCGCGTTAAGTAACGTTCTCTGGTATACAAAAGAACTTGCAATTCAATCTGATTGCATAATTCCAACGCGTAATAATATATTTATGGTGTCACGTTTTGTTTTGATTTAAAGGTAACTGAAATCTTAATATGTTTTATGAAAAAAGGACAATCGAGGGATGAAAATGCGAATGCATTACTGCACAATAAAACGAAATTTATATAATCAGTCCATTAACTAAGAAATTTTACATAGCGGAAGAATATAAGTAAGGCGACTGTTTGCTTCGTTTTCATGGTAATGTTCATTTTATCTTTCGTTCGTTTTAAGACTCAGATATAAAACGTTAGCCACCTACTTTGACACCTTCGCATCTCGTCGCGCAAACGTGCCGTTTCGTTGCGGCTTTAGTTTGTCGCGTCCTGTCCTGCTTGCACTCGCGCGTTCTATTTGTCACGCCAGTTTTTGTCTTTGTTTTTTTTTTATGCTCATGCCCCCAACATTCAACTTCCTTAACCATCTCGCACGGGAGCCGTAAAATCTAAAGCGCAAATATCAAGATATTCGAGGCATGTACGGCAACACTGGCCAGTCGCTGAACTGCATTTGTAGTTAAGTTCAGAACTGGATCACGTTCATTTTCCATACGCCAACTTCTACGCCGCATACGTGTAACAATAAAATTTGCAGACGGAATATACAACAAATATGCACTCTAGTTATGCGTCAAATATAACTAATGCCTTTCTTGTTGCACCGCGTCGTAACATTTCGCGTTAATATGAAATGCTGCCGAAGTGTTGAACGTAACGTTTCGTTCTTACATCTTTACTGTCTTTTTATTTGTTACGGATTTCGCGAATACGTTGTTTACAGAACTAAGAAGTAATATGAGATGATAAATGTTATACGAATATATAAAACTAGCATATTTCTTTATAAGTTTAGAATTAAAATTTTGATAATACTGGAAATAATACCGACCAAATACGAAAACTGAGTTTTTAATTAATTATCATATATATGTTTGTTAATTTATAATACAATAGCACCGTTGTCGAGATCAGAGGAAGTTCGCATGAAATAAATGTAGGAATGTGAATATTGAAACCATATTTGTTAAACAAATAGTGTAATACAATTGTATCGAATATTAAATTTATTCATGTAATATTATATATGATGAACGGTAGTATTATATTACTTTCTAATAATTGAATTAAAACATTTTTAAAAATGTTTATTGTATGTGTAACAACTTCTCTCACACCATCAAACCATTGAAAATGATTTAAATAAAATAAAATGAGGTTTCGTAACACAGAAATTGTAATATTATTAAAAATGAAGGAATAAGACATTAAAGATATGCGATATAAATTTGCATCCCTTCATAATAGGCTTCCAGTGTATTAAAATCAATAATTTGCACGTTTTTCTGTCAAAATTTATATGCAAATAAATAAATAATCGCATGTATTAATAATAAGAGATTAATGCATTTTAATAAAATATAAGTGATTAATAGTTAAATACAAAATAAAATCCTCTAATTTTACAATTTTATCACAGGATGCTTTTTATTATAAACCTTGACACATTCTGAAACTTATATTATTAAAGATATTTTTCAAATTTTAAAGTATTAATTGAAATTTAGTATAAAGCTGATTTACATTATTACATATGTAAAATAACATAACGAGGATGTGTTGAAAACGGAAATATAATATTATTGCAAAATTGCAATTACTGACTTTATTAGACAATGGTTCTCGACCAACGTGTGGATTAAAGCTATTTTATATTGAAAGGCTTGGTAGTTCTGAAAAGAACCGGAGAGGACCGCCTGTGATGCAAACGTTAGTTATGTAAAAAGATGGGTACAAAGAGAAGAAAATAATGAGGGTGATTTCACTTAATTTTGCCTTTTTCGGTCTCATCATCGCTTGTTCGAACAGTTTGTTCATGGTTTTTGAGGATTCGTAGCGTGTCTTTCGAAGGTTTTTCATACTTTAAAAGCTTTTTTATTTGACTATTTCTAGAAAATTTATAAAATTTTCCTTATTTCTCCAATAGTGCAGTTATTATCAATAGTATTATATTTGATTTCTATTAATTTTGTATATGCAAGCTTACAAGAAGATAATTGCACATTTTTATCATATTGAAATCCGTATCGTTGCTCCGACTTGAAGTTGAGGAGAAGGAAAGGAAGGTGTTATTTATTTATTTAGCTTAGGTGAGTATATTTAGTTATCAATTGCGAACACTGATGCTGTTAGTTTGGTTGTCAAGTTGACCGACTCAATTTCGATGTTGCTTATATACAGTTCTGGAGATTCAGTTGCAAATGCTATTTGATCATCGATTTGCGAAACCTTTTACAATTGTATAAGTTTCGCCAACAGCCACCATCCAGACAAGTCGTTTTCTAAATTTACTCTTTCCATTCCCAGTGACATTGGAAATTGTCCGTGTTTTATTTTTCGAAGTTTTTTAGCAAAGACTTGCCGGTGTACTCCCTCTATGAGAAAAAACATCTCTTCCATCTTCAGCCATTTTACACAGATAATGATGTCATTTTTAGGAATTGCGTGAATTTAGCATTGGTTTCTCCACAGTCATTTTTACAGTGAGGCTGGTTACACGTAATTGGACTAAATCTACTTTTTTTGTTTGATTTCATCACGAGTATGAATTGTTTAAATGAAAAATTTAAATGAAATTTTGTCCATGGAAAAAATGTCCTTCGTCATTTTTACATTCATGGCCTAAGCGCAATCATGTTTACATTGGTGCATTTAATCGCTCGATCTATATAGTTCTTAGATCTTGAAAGATTCCATTCAGTCAGTCATTCAAATCGAAGAAAAAGTTTCGAAATTGACTTCTTGGCATTGTGATTACATTAGTTACTAAGCTTGTTTTTATCTTAATTATGCTGTCATCGGTAATGTATGGCTTATTGAGAATCACTTTTCTGCTTCCCGTGTTCATTTGATTTATAGAATGAATGATCCAGAGAAGTTGTCTTCTTTAAAATGCTTAATCGAAAATTTTATTTACGACATATTGTCGGTCATGCATACAATACGGTGGATTACTCATGTTCTTAGATTTTTGGCACGATTTTGGAGGTCTTCCAGGTTAAAAGCACAAATTATTTTCGGCTTACTTATAGATTTCAATTTTTTGTCGAGTTTCGTACACTATTCGTTAGTTTTAAAAACAAATTCTTTTAACTTTTTGTTTTTGCCCTCGGACTATAAAAAATTAGTTGCTTTACTTAATAAAAGTTGTTATCGTAGAATATAATCTTGTAGCTTGATATAAAAATATTATAAACAGATATATATCCTTTATTTTATTAAAGTATTCGAAGAATAATTTCAAATGGAATAAATCTTTTTAAACTTTTATTAAATTTAAATTCTAAATCGAATTTTACACGATTCATATGTACACGGAGAAAAAAGTATAGCGTAAAATTACTATACTTTATGATAAAGCAGTCAAAAATGACAAGTATCTGCAGTTTTCCAGTATATTATATAATTGTTTAACGTTTTATTTGGTTAATTTGTCAT
>JABFQC010002442.1:0-16149 GCA_022817085.1 Psilanteris sp. ZL-2020
GAGTCAAAAGTTCAGACATTGCCGTTAGCATAAAGGGACAAAGTCCAATTATAAAGGCAAGGAGTAACTGTTAGGACTTAACTTCCTCAACTGTATACATCGGACACCATATTTGAATAGATAATACATTCATGTTGCGTATCGATCAATTGTATTAAACTTTGGTTGTCATGGAGATATTTCATTTTCTTAAGTTGAAAGAATAAACTATGTTTTACTTTACATTTATACAATAATTTTTTGTCATTAAGATTGCAGTGCTTATTGAACTATAATTTAATCGTGTACGAAGTGTATTAGTTTGTACTGTCAAGCACTGAATTCAAAATTGAAAAATAAAAAAAAAATCCTTAAGATAACAATAAAGCCAGATAATGCATCATATTCTATAGAAAATGCACGAGTGAGGGAATCTATAATACATTATATACCATCATTAACATCATTTTGACATTATTACATTTTATATAATATATAAGAAACACGGTATAGAACTCTTTTGTAAATAGTTTTTAGTAATTATATTGTAATATATAATAATGATTTTAATAAGACTTCGTAATAATCATCTTTGATTAAAATTAAGCATTTTACTTTTAAATCAAGTTATAAAGAAAATTATAATATTTAAAAGCGTAGAAATTTCTTTGGAACATTTCGTGTTTTTTATATGAATTGATACTTAAAGTATACAGAAGATTTCCCTAATACCTTAATAAAAGATTTCATATTTTTTTATTACTTCTATATTAGAAATCCAGTACATTTAATAACTGAAAATATTGAGTTATTCCTTAGATCCCGTGCATTTTAGAAGTTCATTTTAAACAAATCTTATAAGTAAAATACTATCATAGTTTTTTCTATTGTAAGAGTATTGTTATTTTGAGAATTTAATTTGTAAAAAAATAATACAAGTATAAATTTAAAATTCTTTATTGTACCTCATGTAGGTGTCAAAATAATATTAATAGTTTTTACGTGTGTTATTAGCTATTCCATTATTATGATGGAAACAGCAATTTCAATGTACATACAACAAACCATTTTTTTAACAGAAACAACTAATTCGTTTTTATTTATTTATAAATTAGACGATGAAAGGTGTAAATAAAAGTTGAAAATTTGCAAAAATTGTTCGTAATTTTCTTTCAAAACTAAAATCTATTAACTACTAAAAAGTCACTCAAATAGCAGCATTCAAATATTAAAATACTCGAGCATTCCGTTACTCAAGAATCAATTTAATTAGTACTTGTTTAAGAATATAAACTACCATTCGTTTTATTGCATGAAGAATGTAATACAAATTAAAATTTTAATCAAGTAACATTCTGTAAAATAATGCTTCATCAAATGCAAACAAAGTATAACTTCCTTGCATGGATATATTGTTCTTTGGCAACTTGACGCTGAAATTTTTGGACACAATATGGTGAATAATAAGAATTTAAGAATTTTAAAGTTTGGTGTAGTTGTTAATTCAGTCATTATTGAGGACATTTAAATTTGAAATAATAAGGAAATATCTTGAATATTAAATTAGCGTAAGAATAATTATTATTTTAAGAAATTTCTTTACAAAAAAAATCGATTGTTATATAACAGTATATACTTATTTCACATAATTCAGTAACAAAATCATCAAGCCAATGACATTTATAACAAGTTACTTTTACCTGTAAAGTACGTCACTCAGTGAATAATGTAAGAGTTTACATCAATCTTATTTAAATTGAAGTTGATATAATATACTATGATAAAAACTACGATCAGAAAGATATTAAATATTGCATTGCCATAACTAAATCCATATGAACGTTATTTTTAAAATCTATACAATATAAGTTAAATTGTATTTAATTGTTAGTTTTAATAGGTAACAGGAGTTTACTGGAATTGAACAGCTCTGTTATTATTGTCTTGTTTGTGGACGGACATTAAGCCAGTGATGGCTCAAATGGTAACTAGCCTTAGGCCATTTATTAACTAAACTTGTCCTGAATTTATCATATGAGAAGTAGCTGAGTATATATATATATATATATATATGTATATATATGTGTTAGTTTAGTTCTCAATGATGGCATTCTGGAGAGAGATTAAGTTAATTATTTTTTTCTACAACAAACATAGTACTTTTAGTAGGTTCAATATTCATAAATATATTAATGTAATAAAGCTTATGTACCCTAGTAGAAATTTGTCTAGCATCTCGTGAATTACCAGAGAATTTGCATATAAAATATCATATATAAAATAATAATAATAAATATCATATATAATGAAATAAAAATTATATTATTATATATTGAAGTTTATTTCAAAATATCAAATTATTTTTGTCGAAATGATCAAAGTTGAGATAAAATTAATGAATTATTTATTATACGATATGTTGATATACATTAATAAGTACAGCTGATTTATATTCAGAAAAGGTTTTCATCGCTTCTTAATATACACCGCAAGGAATATAAATATATTAAATTAAAGTTTTGTACTTACTAATCGAAATATATTAAACCGAGAAAATCCCATCACTTTTACGATGACAATAAATACGAAACTGAAGACTAAATTAATAACTTTGATCTTACTTGGATCATTGGAAGATTCTACTAAAGGGTGTATATTAATATATTAAATGTTTGATATATGAAGTCTGTGGTATTAATCAAAATTAAATCCATGATTAAAAGTTGTGTTATTTATGTAAAACATGAATTTTATATCTATTTTAGTGTATAAAATTATGATGATATTTATATTTATTTAATAAATTATCTTCTATACTATCTACTTAATTAAGAATCGGCTTAATTAATAAAAAAAAGTCGTCCATAGCGAACGCCGAAAAAAGTTAAATTAACATTAACATTGTTTTAAAGTTTGTTAATGTCATACATGTATTGCTGTAATTGTAACATTCGTTTAACATACATATTTACTTCCCGATACATAACACATAAATAATAATTTTTATTATTATTAGTTTATAATTTAATTACAAATACTATATAATTAAATTTATATATTAACAATTGATGTTATTATTAATTAACTATTAACAAAAGTCTTAGTAAACTAATTAATACTATTAATATATATTTAATATTTTATTTATCCAACAGATCAATATCAATATTTCCAAATAATTGCATTGACGGTATCTAAATATTTATCAATCACGATAATCACAACGATATCAATCAAATACTACGAAAATGCATTTGTGATACGTGTCTACGAAGATCAATTTATAGGTAACAATTATCGTATAACATAATTATACTTATTTACCGCCATAAATACTATTCGTCTAATAAACCAGCATGTTAGCAATTAAACATTTTATAAAATTTAAAAGCGAAGTTTATTCTTTGAACATCTCATTTCGAGACGATAATTGCATTTATCACGTAGAACTTGCCAAAGTGACAACATCTCTGACGATTTCATAAGTGACTTGACTCCGTATCGCGGAATGCTGTATTGTACGTTTAACAAGCGCAATACCCAAGACGAGTTATATCTCCGCGGTGTAGTTAATATTATTATAATGCAGCTGTTCCATTTTCTTTGTCCAAATGGCAAAAGTAAATGACGTTTGACTGCACCGAGTCTTTGTCTCTATTATGAAGATTCACTCGTAGCATGAAGAAGGAAGAGAAACCAAGAACATCAGCCTTCTCTTACAGACCCATCTCGTGCTGAAATATACGCTTTATACAACGAAGCTCAATTTCATAAAACACCTGAGTGTATGTAGCACGTGTCTGTATGTGTCTTTCTTTAAAAAGTATATCAAGTTCATGATAACCACCCAATTTGCTATTACTTTTAGTTTAGATCATGATGAGCTTTATATGACTTTAAAAAAATGGAATTTGTCACAAGAAACGATCAAATTTCCAATTAATATTCCTGATACTAATTTTAAAACAACGAAAATCTAGCGCGGCGTCCAGTGCCTTTGACGTGTAATTAATTTATACGTCACTCTTGTCAAAAACAGTTATTTTCTCAATCATTAATGTCTTTTACGTTACTAGTATTCCGTGTAATTATGCATGTTTCATATTATGTATAGTCGTCACAAAGATCTTTCGAGAGTAACCTTATTGTTATATAGTTTATGTTGCTATTTATTAAGAGATGACTTTTGAAATTATAGGAACATGAACTTAAATTTATAGACATTTAAACATCGGTTTTAATAGGACGTTTATTATCTTCAGTAATATATTTTAATGTAATTACATGATGTTTCAATTACTATTTTAAGTTATTGATTTAATAAATGTATTGATGTTTTTTTAGAGGGAATAATTACATTAAAATTATAATGCTTTTTGGCTTTACACGTTAATGAACTAGAAAGCGTTAAAATAATGATCTAAAAAGAAAATAATTGTATATTAAGGACAATATTATATTTGGGACATAAAAATTGCTATTAAACAATAACTGATAAAACTAAAAAATAAATAATCATTGTTCAGTTACAAGTAGAGTGGTGATCTTAGACTATATTATTTAAATTAAGCTATGAACAAGGCCGAAATAATGGTTGTTTAAGAATAGGAAAGGATTGCACTTTGAGCTTGTGACAAGCACAAGTGACTTGTGCTTGGTTAAGAGATATTAAACTAAGCTGAAGATAATTGTAATAGATAATAGTTCTCTCCAGCTGAAATTGTCAGAATAATGTCCAGTGGTATCTGGTCGTATTCTAACAAGTATTTTTGAATAAAGAGCATAATAGAATCTATCTTTCTGGATACAGTTCAAACTTACACGTCGTTCTTCTTTATCGAATTCAAACTGATAATATTCCTTTTGATTTGATCATAATAGAACCTGTTAATTAGTATTATACAATTTGCAATAATTGTACTTGAACAAAATATTGTAGCAGTTTTTTTTTTCATTACGAACGGGACAATTTGTACTGTGTCATTTTATAAATTTGTTTGAAATATGCAAAAATTTGTTTACAATGTTGTTACGTAACCTGGGCATAGTTCTATATGTTATATAAGATTAGAGGTTTTTTGGATAAAACAATTAATATATTTTTAACAATATCAAATTAATCGGTAAATGGATAACCTCATGCCCATTTCACTACTATATAGAAGGCTTTAAATGATTTCAAAAATCAAAATGTTGAGTCAATTCTAATGCTTTTATATTTGTTTTTAAAAATACGTCTTCTATAATTTAAAAGCAGATTCATTTTTATGGTCCATGAAATACACCCTTGTAAATATGCGTGAAAGGATCACTATTTTGTTAGAAACAATTTTTCTAGTGAATCATTAAATAAAACTAATTATGTATAAAACGTATTCATGAATATTATATTGATTTGCTATGATTTGCTTTTTTGTATAAAGTAATATACTTGGTTTTTCCTCATTGTTATACAAAATTTTACTGGCGGGAATCTCTGTGTTGAAATTGTAGTTATTAAGGAATAGATATAACTAGCATGTACGATAGCGATTAATGTATATTTATATTATTATCATTTGCGTATTTTATTATCTTATTATAATTTAATAACATAGCAAATAACTACTGATGACATATACTTTACCTATTTCAGGTGCATATACACAAAATATTAAGTGTACGTGGTGAAATGTGAAAGCATCAATACCACCCTATGCTCGCCACGATGACCATTTTACTGGATATATCGTAGAATTCATGTTGAAACGACAACATTCGTTTGACCATAAATTTACGGTATTTTTTAATGCCTTAATAAAATACCAGTGTAATAAGTAATTCGCTCTTTTATGAATTTACGAGTATATGAGATCGATTATTTGATATTGGTACGATTATTAGTACCAATGACAGTATGTATGTATGTTTGTGGAAAAATCTACAGAGGGAGCTTGCAATCCCTATGTGGTGTGTCAGCAATGTATGGAAAGTGAAAACTATATACATATATATAATATATACAGTAGTAGGAAATCTTTCTGCGGACTATCAAAATAAAGTAAGTACGTGTTTGTTAGATTTGAAAATGGTTTTAGGGGTGAAGCATCAGTAAAAAAACCATTCGGATGACTGTTTTCATAAACGACACACCTGTTTTATCATCTTATCACCTGGAAAACAACAACATTTAAAAAAAAATATTAAGAAAATGTGAAGCATAATTTTTCAGATTTGAAAGCAACTTTCATTAACATTTCCATTCATTTCCAAAATTATCTTCAAGTTTATTAAATTTTTCTATTAGGGGAAAGGAAGTGAAAGATCTAAATTTTGCAAACTAATTAATACATTTTTCATTCTTAGGAAATTTATATTTTGTTTGTAATTTTAATTTGTTGTTTTATATCCTTGGAATACATTAATTTAGTTATACCTAAACATAAACAGAACACTTCCCTACCATTTAAAACTTTGTTGCGATTTAGCTATTCTCATCTTTGGACTAAAGTTGCGTATATTTCGCAATGTTATGCTGAAAGTTAAGCCTATAAACTTTTTGTTCCGATGCTTCTTAATGTTATTCAAGTAATTATTCAAACGTTAAAAATAGATCGTTATTTATTGTAATTAAACCGATTCAACAATTCACTACATACCATTGAAATATATATCTAATTTCATTAAAAAATATATTATATTAAATCCTAAATTTGTTGTGATTAATGTTGTTATATTTTTATCATCAATACCTTCAACACGAAAATAATTTCGTTTTATTTTATTTTCTTTAAGATGATAGTAAATAGTCATTACATTTTATATATATATATATAAATATGTACTCCATCACGCAATTACAGGACAAACCCTATTTAGGTCATTTGCGGGTCTGTCCTCAAAAGCGTCATTATATATATTCGCGTCGATTTGAGGATAAGCTATCATCTGAAAACTACCACCCGAAAAAATATTAAAATTGCGTAATTGGGAAACAAGATGGCCGCTTATCCTCAAAAGGCTCATTAGTCAAACTTATCTTATGTATACATAAATGAGTAATATTGATTATAAATAATCAAATACTGGAAACTTCGTTTTAAATAATGCTGTCATTTTTCTGCAAAAATCACCATCATCATCTTCATCATCAATCATCAGTCTTTACTCACAAGCCACCCTTTATGCATTATCTAATTTAATAATATAAATATCTTGATAGTATTTAAAATTTATTAATTTTAAATTATACTTTGTTTTATTATTATTATTATTATTATTATTATGGTTAATTTATTGTATACATTAAGAATTAATATTTTCTGTAATCGTTTTATAAATAAATATAAAGAACCTAATATTATACAAGTATCCTTTGTATATAATTTCTAATTCAATTAAAGTATGATTTTATGCAACTTACTAATATGTTATCCGGTTAAAATTATTTACCTATTTTCATATTTAATTGAATCAACATAACTAAGGAAATGATTATACGTAACTACACTTTTACTCACACTTTCGAATTTATCCTTGTTTTTGGCATGTTGAGCAATAAACCTAGCATCGTCGATCGTCTTCTCAATTTCCCGAAGCATTGGCTTTTCAAATGTGGGACTGGCGTCCTCGTGAACGTAGCCGGGACTGGAGGGCCCGAAGAGATCATCATCGGCACTGGGCAAAGGCAACGTCGGCAAGGGTTCCTCAAAACAAGGCCCAACGGACGGCGGCAGCCCAGGTATTTCATACTCTCCGCTGTACCTCTTAAGTCTACCACAAAAAGGGTCATACTTGTCAGTCTCTTGAACGTGGAACACATCAGTGAGAATATCGTCGGGTGGTTTGGCATCGCCATCAGCGTCGTCGTCACCTTGATCGTCCCCTTGGTCTTCTTTTGACGGCCTCTCAATCAGTAAAAATCTAGGTAATATCTGAATGAAGATAATGCGAACCCAACGAGCCATTCGATGCGTTACCGGTGATCGAAAGTTAACATTTAGGACTGCGATGGTCACAACTACTGAAAACGTTACCAGAACCATCGTGAATAGTAGATATTTTCCAAGCAATGGAACCGTTAGAGATGTTGGAGGAATAATTTCCGCGAGTAACAAAAAGAACACAGTAAGAGATAGTAATATCGAAATCGAAAGCGAGACCTTCTCGCCACTGTCACTTGGTAAGTAAAATACTAATACGGAAAGAAAAGAAATGCCGACGCATGGGATGATTAAATTCACAGTATAGAACAGCGTCTTGCGACGTAACATAATGTAGAACATGATGTCTGGATATGGCTCCTCGCAACATATATAAAACTTTTCGTTACGTTGAGCAGGTACTCGGATGATATCCCATTCTACGGATATGTAATAATCCGTTAGGTCGATTCCAACCTCGATTTCATTTGAGTCTTCTGTCTGCGCTAGATGCCTCAAGTCAACCTGCCAACAATAAGTGTTTAGAAATATTAACGTCAAAAATTATAACGGTTTAGATTAGTTTAACTTTAATGTCGGGTATTATTGATTGCAATACTCTTTTTGATAAAGGTTTTAAACATTTTTACAAAACATCGAATTATTATTTCCAAAATTTTAATAGTATTAAAAGAAAAATTTTCCTAATTAAATATAACTATGCATTGATTCAAACAATGGTTCAATGAGATTTTAAATTGTATGGATTGATGTATTAATTTATTTGTTCATTCTTATATTCTTTTACTTTGTGCTTCTATCTAAATTAAAAATTAATATTAAATATATATGTTTCTTAAAAAGTATTATATATATATTAACATTAAGGCTTCTCGAAAATTTTAGGGAAGGATTGACTTTTTATCAATCAAAACTGTAATCCATAAATACACAAAATTATGGATATTAATGTTATGCTTTTTGTTTAACTTTTTCCAAACATATGAAACTCTTTCTTATATACTTTACTTTTCAGTTCTTTGACGTTAATAGAACTTAATAATAAGGAAAAGAATTCATTAGACATTTTCTATATTTAAAATAAAAAATAACCGAATTATATATATAACTAATAATTATTATATTGTTATTTAATAAATACATTCTACAATTATTTTTCTCGATATTTCAAATTAGTAAAATGTAAAAATTCATATCATTTTGCATGAAGAAATCCATATGATAACTCTTAAATCAAATGATGCTTTCAATAATCAAAATCTTTTATACATTCTTTGAAAAGTATAATTAAATAAGTTAATTTTTTATTTTACATCTACTTATTACAGATTACTTTTAAGACTTTTAAAGATTCAATCTTATTATTTGACAAAAACGTAACTTTTCTTTTTTAAAAGCAGTGATTTATCTTTAGTTGCTGTCTGTCGCTATCTTCAGTAATAAATCAAGTGTAACTATAAAAGTTACAGACAAGCTGTGCTAAAGTTAGAATAAAACAAGATAAAAAGCGTCCAAGTGCTTTTTAAATATCATCACTTCATTTCAAAGAAAGCGTAAATTATATGTCAAAAAATAATGTAATCTCAGCATAAAGAACTCAATTACATTACATATATTCTTATTTCGTCGTATAAAAATGTTATGTTTTGTACAATTATCGAATAAATATAAATATTTTGTATCTTAATTTGCATCTAAAAGATGATAATAATATATAAACAATATTTAAATCTTTTCAATAGAAATTTCTAGATTTAAGATCCCAGATTCAGTAAAGTGTATATAATAAATTGTATAATATTCAGCGAGATTGTAATCCGTTGTAATTAAAGAATTTATATTCTGTTCTACAGTTTTATTGAATAATATAATTGTTATTTAACATGAAATATAATAATAATACAATTAGAAGATAGTAGAATTATTTTAGAACACATTTTTTATAACTCATCATCTTGTTTGTAATAATTATGCTGTAATTATATACTGTCATAAAAAATAAAGACTGTGCAACGAGTAAAAGATTTCCAACATAATTTAGTTAATAAGTTTATGAAGTTGTTCACGTTAATTTGACAATGTAAAATAATTTTTAATTATTCTAGTTAGATAGTTCTTCTGAAACTACTTTCATTCACAAAAATAAGACATCGTTTTATGAATAATCTTCAATATGAATTCGTCGTTTAAAAAAGAATCAATATTATTGAAGTTGAATTTGGCATGTTGCCCGCTGAATAAGCTGTAGATTGAAAGTTACATCTGAATATATTATACTCATTGTACTACGGTTTTATATACACATTTGGATTCAACAAAATCAAAAATACTATATTCATTTATATACTATAATATATACTACACTATACTATACTGTACTATACTATACTTTACTATACTATACTATACTACACATAAATAGGCTATACTTAAATGTAAGTGTATCGAATTGGTTTTAATATAAGCAAATCTAATTTATTATTTACATATAAAATTGTACATATTTTTTATTTAAATAAATTACTTGAATATTTTGAACATAAAATTATAGTACTATTTTCATTTTATTATAAAATAAATCATATTGAATACGATCATATGAATATTGATATATAATAATAACTAACAACAAAACACACATAATATTATTATACTTTAATATATTTATAAGTTGCCATACATATTGCATGGGGTAAAATTTCAATTTGAGATTATACGTAATATTTCGATTTTATTTAATATAATCTTTAATAAAATTTGTCATAAAGATATTAATAAATTCAATCAAAATTTGATAGAAAAATATAATATAAATATTAAATTTATAATTTTAATATTTACGTTTAATACTTATTAAAATTGTTCACGAAAATGCAATCATTTTCATGGATGTCTTTTAGTTTTACATAATTTATATATACATGATTCATTCTAATAACCGTTCATAATAAATTTTCATTTTATATCAAAGTACTTTTTTTACCACAAATTATAAATATAAATTACAAATTTAAATTTGTTCATGAATACGAATTAATTATAATATATATATATATATATATATATGTGTGTGTGTATGGCTTGATATACTATAATTCATATGTTCAGTAAAGCTAATTATCATTTTAAATACTTTTTGCTGATTTTAAATTGCCACGTATTAAATAAATAAACATATAAAATCCACATAATAATATTGTTAAGATCATTTGATGATATCTTCTGATATACAAAACATATGAAATAGTAACAGTTAAATATTATTCAATAATCTATCATGTATTATTATACATTTAAAAAATCTTTTAATAATAATATAAAGATAATATAATTCAAATATGTACATAGAAATATATATTATCATTTTTAATACTTTTGAAACAATTTTGGTCTTTATTGAATCTGACATAAATTATTAAAATATTAGTCTAGACAATAATTTGTAAAAGATTCAACAATACTGGAATTGAGGAAACACAAAAGACTTATACTTATACGAAATGACGTTAATCGTTAATCGTCAGTGAGACGATTTTAGTTCGATTATCGTTTGCTGCGGCTTCTCTGACGAAAGCATAGACTTTTTCAAAATGACGCTATTAAACGATTCAAGATAATCTTCCACATAGCTTAACACCTTCTTCTACGAGTAAAAAGTTGCATATGCTTGTGAGCGCAGATAATACCCATTTTAAAATAGGACGAGCTATCTACTTCTAGAACCGACTTTGTCGTATATATATATATATATATAATTGCAGTTATATACTATATATTCAGTTTTATTTTATTTATTGTATATATAAATAATGTTTTTATTGGAAGAAAAACTGATTTTAATCAACAGGTAGAAGTTTGAAATCAATTTAATTATTAGAATTTAGTTAGTCATATACAGTTAATTCTTTAATATTAAAAACATAGGAATTTTGAAAACATTAATAATAATTAAGTAATTTAATTTATTTAAATCTTAAATGTATTATTCTCGGCATTAAGTATCTAAAGGGATTGTATTAATCTTACAATTGTTTAATTGTATATTTTTACAATACACGTAAATCGGTAAATAGGTAAATGGTAATTTTTGTTACTAAATATGAGACGTATCTGTTGAACTTAGATATAGAATAGAATATATATATAAATACACCCAACCACTATAGTTTTGCGACTCCCCACTTTAGGGCACCCAATCTACGGCCCTGGTGATAACATTTTTGTCAAAAAATTGAGTTGTAGACACCCTCCCGGCAGGGATGCGGGAGGACTGTCCATCCAACACCTCTTTAAAATTCTAACAAAGCTCACGGAAGATAGAACTAACGGACCCAGGATCGTATTATGCGCGCGGATCGTAGAAATATGGGTTTAACATATTTTTACTCCTATCCTATTTTGACGACAGTCGTCAAAATATTAAAAAAATATATACATCATCTATTTCGGGGACATTTTAAAGTGTTGCTATATTTCCGTATTACCATACTGTTAGTTAAATATAAATATTAAGATATTTTAATATAAAGTCACTTGCATTTAGTATTCACACAAAATGTTGACGATGTATATATAAGGCATCTGACATTTTGAATATATATTAGAGCTTTGTTTGTAGTAAAACAACAATTATTAAAACAATTAGCATATCATGCATCTCTAAATACTAAAACTAAATGCTGGAAAAGAGTCTCACATCGGTCAATGTTTCTGTACGATCATAGTATTTTAAATTTTAAATCTTGACTCGTCGGCTTGCTTTTTATAAAGTTATAATCTTATATAAGTTCCGCTGACAGGTTCGTTACCTTAACTTAAGACACACTTATATTATTTAATAATCTATTTAAAAAGAGACTAAAATTAAGAAAAAAAAAATTTGTTGAGGTGCAGATTATTATTTAATTATGGAAACTAAAATAGTTAATTTTAAAATTGCTGAAATTGTTGATTTGTCAATATAACAATACAATTCAAAAGAATATTAACAGTTATATATATATGTTGAAGTATGTAACTTTTATTACTATAATCCTACATTATAAATTATTAACATTAACATGCGATTTTGATTGAAACATCTGTACCATTATTAATATATTAAACACAGATGTTATTTATCAAACTCATTTTATTACGTTTCAAAATTTAAATATTATTCAAAATTACGCAATACTACATTACAAAATTTATATTGTTAATAATAATATTCGATATTCGTAAATATATGTGTGAGTGTTTTATAAGCTATGGATAAAAGAATGAATTTTAAAATATTTACCGTGTAGCCGTCATAAGTCCAAGAACCAAATTTCATGAAACACGTTTGCATGTCAAAGGGAAAATATTCCACATCGATCTCACAAAAAGATTTGTAAATCGCCGGGGGCTTCCAGACCACTTTGCCAGTATGATGCAATATTGCCTTTGTCATTATGGTCACCTCATAATTTCCATCCGCACTAGAAAAAAAGTTATTTTATTACTTATTAATTGACATAAATGTTTTATAATTATCACTATGAAAATAAATTTATCAAAGTTTAAAAATGTATAAACAATTTATTGTAATAAATTTAATTTTAAAATGTGTAGATAGAATCAAAATATTTAATATTCCTATTTATATAATACTTCATTAATATATCGTATATCAAGGTTAAAGAAATATATATTACATATTATGTGTAAAAAAACTGTGTTTTCGCTTCGTGTTAATATACAAAGTTATATTATTTATTTTTTTTTTCATTATTTTATATCTAAATTTCTTCGAATCAGTTTTATTATTATTTAGTGAACAAATTTTATGCTCTTATTTCTATAAATATATGAATTCTAAATGATTTTCGGTTTTAACGTAATTTTTTATTACGAAGCAAGTATAATATCTAAATATGTATAAATATGAATATAAACATAATCACTATAAATGCATATCAATTTTCACTCTGAAAGTCATTTTTGCTTTTATCATATTATATGGACATTTTTTAGACCGGTGAAGCGATATATTCGCAAAATTTCAGATTACAAATCGTTTTTAATAAAATAAGATAAAAAGGTAAAAAGTTACTGTGACTAAAAAAAATATGATTAAAATGCTAATGTCTCGTATCATTATTCTATAATACACTGAAATTTGTGCGGAATGCTGAATTTCAAATTTTTTAACCATTTTTTACCAAGTTATGCTTAACTGAATTTGATAAAATGTTTAAAATGGAGAGGTTACTTCGAACATGCGTAATTATGCAAAATTTTACTTAAATCCCGTATACATTTATTTTACGTGCAAATTTAATAAATTTAGTCAATAGATATATACCGTATGTTTATAATATTTTTTATTCTTAAAATCTATCTTAAATAACAATAATATACATAAAATACAAATACAAATTCATCGTTAATTACTTATTTACGGTTATTTTATTTTTAAAATGATGTGAGCATATATAGGTTAATATATTAATTACTTCATTTATAAACTAAAATAAATATATATTAAAGAACGATCACTTATCCAAGTATTAACCATCGTCATTACCGTTGATTTACTCCTCTT
Source organism: Psilanteris sp. ZL-2020 (assembly GCA_022817085.1). Lineage (NCBI taxonomy): Eukaryota > Metazoa > Arthropoda > Insecta > Hymenoptera > Scelionidae > Psilanteris > Psilanteris sp. ZL-2020. The sequence goes on from JABFQC010002442.1 coordinate 14,470, forward strand.
CATTATTATTTATTCTTATTGTTGCTCTCTCTATATAGTCTACTAACTACAGTGTACTTTCGTAGCACTGAACTAACTACACTTTAAACAGGTTGTCATGAAAAGGTTTCAAGTATGCTAATATTTCCAGTATACATGCCCAGACATGGACTATCATATTAAAACGCATTCCTCATCATGACCACATAAACATTATGTTATATAACACATTTTTCAATATCTAAAATGAAAACTATATAATTATAGTACGATTATTAACTATTTTTTAAAATAATATTCGCCAAATTGAAATCATACGACGACCATATATTACATGTTACATAACACATCAAATGTTACTAGTATAAGTGAATATTAATATAATGTAATATAATATAAATATTTACTTTAAAATTTAATATTATGAACATTATTATACCTAATAATTATGCTGATTGAATTAAGAAATGTAAAATATAGGATATTAACATTATATATGTATAAAAATCAAATTTACTGATTTGATTTATCTTTATGAAATTAATTAAATGCGAATGCATTCAGATATATTGCATAAAATTATCAAATTAAAATTTAAAGCATTCTGTTACCAATAAATTAGTATCCTTTTTTATATATATATAATCGAATATTTAAATGAGTATAAAAATATAGTAAAAATGGTAAAAAAGATGCATTCTAATAATATCAGGGTTAACTCAATATATACGTGACATCTAGGCTGTGGTCGATTGGTCTTGTTAAATAGGTAGGTTCAAGTCAGGGTACATAGTGTTCATAGCAGTTGACTACGCATACGAACAGAAATACGTGCTTTAATCAGCGAAGATGTACCGAAGGAACAAGGCCAACAGTCTACATGTGTGGACCGAAGATAATTAACGATGTTCGCGGAACATGTTTCCGGATTTCTACAAGGCTTTAAGCCAAAAACGCTTTACGTCAAGATTTGATCACGAGAGCTTTCATGTTTATTGTGATTTACTTTGCCATTAACTTTGCACCTGATTCAATACCTCATTGTTCAATTTTCAGTAGCAGATGCCAGTCTCCAATTTTCGTGCCAAAGTAAATTTTAATTTCCTTCAACGAGTAGGCTAAATATACTTTTAGATATTTAAGGGTATTATCTAAGCTGACGTTATACAATACATTCAAAGAAATAAACGAACGACATTCTAGCATATCAAAATGCTAGAAGAATTTTACCATTTTATATCAACAGTAATAGGAAATTGAAGTTGTAACGATTATGTTAAGTGCTTGCGATAAAAATTAATTTTAATTCTTTAATTCGTACTACTGTCACGTTTTAAAATTAAAATCATCATTTACATTTTATATCACAAAATTGTTATTGTAAATGGATTGATTAATTTGTTTATTATTTATTAAATAATATTAAATATTAGTTTTAATATATATATATATATACATATATATATATATAACGGCAGTTTCGAGGACAGCGACTTTTTGGGCCCCTAGGTACGGCCCTGAAAACAATTTTTTTTTTGTAAAAATATGGCGGAGCGCATCGGGCGGCCTTCGGCCACCCTCGTAAAGGGATGCGGGGGGCTTCGCCCCCCAACCCCCCCCTCATGTAAAAATCTAGCCAAACCCAAAACGCGAGGGTCCTAGGGGGCCCCAATACCGTATTTTACTGGTCTGTCCTCGAAA